>JACVVK020000152.1:960000-1005000 GCA_018292915.2 Batillaria attramentaria
CAGGTTAGTGAGTAAGATTAAAATGAATTTCCCCCTTTTTCCTGGATTTTTTTTTATAGAGTTGCTAAAAGTACATTTGACCCCAGATTTTTGTTTTCGGTAAAAAAGAGGGATTTTGTTGTGTTGAAAAATGGCAGCGTTGCCTTGAGCGGTGACCTGTTTTTGACTATATCCTTGACCGTGTGCCAGGGCATGAATAACGGAGTGCACAGTCTTGTGTATGGGGTTGGGAAGAACGCCGCATCAGCAGACTATGAAAACTACGTTGTCAGGGCTTTATTTTTGGCATGCAGCTTGTGGACATGTCTTGCTTCTGGAAACCATTGTCTGTTTTGGTTGGGGAAAATTGTTTTCAAGGTCGTGCGCTCCCTGACATTTGCAGGAGCCAAATAGTGTGGTAGTAGTGTGCAGTATGAACTGTATTATGTGACCTGCATACAGGCAGCGGCCGATGGCCGAAACCAAAAGGGCGTGACAGGGCTCGTGTGAACCAAACCAACATTGGAACGGTCTCAAAGGCGACACTTGGGAGCTTACTGAGAGGGGACCGCGTGTGGGCTTTGCCAAGCGCAGAGATACCATCTTGAAATAGACTGAACTGAACTGAACTGAACTCGACTGGACTGGGCTGGACTGAACTGAACTGAACTGGACTGGACTGGGTTGGACTGGACTGGACTGGACTGGACTGAATTGAACCGAACTGGACTGGACTGAACTGAACTGAACTGAACTGGACTGGACTGGACTGGACTGAACTGAACTGAACTGAACTGGACTGGACTGGACTGGACTGGACTGAACTGAATTGAACCGAACTGGACTGGACTGAACTGAACTGAACTGGACTGGACTGGACTGAACTGAACTGAACTGAATTGAACCGAACTGGACTGGACTGAACTGAACTGAACTGAACTGGACTGGACTGGACTGAACTGGACTCCACTCAGCCATCCCCGCCGGTCTGGCCTGTCTATGGTCGCTCAGTTCAGAGCTCAGCCCTGCGAAATATCACATGTTTCTGATGCACAGCAGGCAAGCCACCTCAGTTTTGAGTTGAATCATTCGGGCTGAGTTCTACAGTGCACTGACAAAGGCTTGGTTCTCAGTATCAGTTCCTTTGCTACGTTTTCTGAAAACTCAATACGCTCACCGATATCATCGCAGCGACTACAGACTACAGTGAATACTACGGTTTCGTGAAACATCTTGTACTGATGTCCCTAGAAAATGCTAATACCCTTGAAAAAGTAAATAACTCTCTCTCTCTCTCTCTCTCTCTCTGTGATTCTCAAACCCTCACCTCTATCCTATCCATTGCACCCCTCCCCCTCCCCCCCCCCCTTCCACACACACTTTCCAACGCCTCCCCCACCTCCTTTTCCATAGTGCAACAACCTTCATTATTTTCCGATTGGCACAAACAATCGCCCAGTCCTTCTGTTTGGGAGGGCAAGTAAGTCAGACGACAGCCCTCAGGCCTCGCCCCACTCCCCCCGTCCCCCGCACCCCTTAATAACTGCTCTCCCCCACGCCAGCTCTTCCGAGTGGGCACAAAAAGGATTAAAAAGCACAGGCGCATGCAACCTGCTAGCGTATGTAACCTACTGAGGCTACCCTTGTTTTTATTTAGTTCGAGTAACCCGTGAGTGATCGGGGAAGTCACTGACGTCCTGGGTTAGGAATCCAAGCGAACAAACGTTTTAGTGGCTACATCTTTTGCGTAGTGTCTAAGCACAGGAAAACGTCAGGCTAATGTAAGAAAAATGGCAGCGTACCTAAGCTGTACGATAATGTTTACTAGCTGAGCTTGATTGAAGTTAGAATGGGATCCCCTATGGCGCACAGCGAACCTCACCTCTCAGCCGCGGTGTTAGCGTTGGACATTTTCCACTGAGACACGCACACACCGTAGCTTGTAGGGTAAAGTGTATATTTCCATGGAGCGTTATACAGCGTCATTTGTGTCCTATCATGATAATTATAAATATTGGTCCATCCACCACAGAGATATTAATGTGTTGATTTTTTTCCTAAGGTTGGTTCCATGACCCTCGATTACAGCGGGAGAGGGACATCATGACTAACGTTTATTATACCATTGATAGTACAGCCTTGGGACTGAGCCGAGCCACCCAGCACGTGCTTTTTATTGTAGAGGACAGTGCGCAGGCCACTCCTGGCGGATGTGGACTTCTCGGCCGCTTCGTTCCTGTACTGAGTGGGGGATATCTGCGAGTCAGTCTCAGTTTCTGGGAGGGTCGACTGAGTTGGCTGGACATCTGGTTCAAGTGCCCGGATGCGTGGCATATATATGTCCGGCGGCAAAAGTCTATCGTAATGGTTAGAGGCTTGCACTTACATCTATTCCTACGTAAGTATTTATCACGGTGACTGCAGGAGGAGGGGGGGGGGGGAGGGACTGGAGAGGGGCCGGAAAGGGGGGAGGGGCCCTGGACAATCGAGAGGTAGAGCGTTGAACTTTCAGTGCTCGGGTCGTGCGTTCGAATCCCCGCTGGGGCCCAATATTCACTGGCCTTTTTCTCGTCGCACCGTTTTTGATATCACCCATAATTATCTGGAGGGGGAAAAAACGTTAAACCCTTAACTGAACAGCCGAGACTCACCCACTACACGGGTGCCACTTTTAGGGCATTTCCCTTGTCAAGTCCCACCCACTGAAGTACTTACGACACGTCCTCCCGTGGAAAAGGGCGTTATTAAAGGCCCTATATTCGTAACGGGCGCTCAGGGAAAAAACTGCCGCTTACGAAGGTTTCATGCTATTTGCCAAGTAGAAGGAGGTTTCATTTGACCATCGCGACCGTTTCTGTGACTTTGCGGCTTTTAATATTTGAGAAATACGACTTTCTTTGAGCCTACCCTCCTTTTCTTACCGGCTGTCCGGCAACACGAGTCTAAAAATAGCCACCAACCAGCGCCTCAAGCTGCTGGCCGAGACTGCAAGCTATGACGTCACAGTCAGTGCAAGTGTAAACATATTGCTCCCGAAAAAGTGAAAGCGAAATACGAGGTGTGATTCCTAAGACAACCCGACAACCCACTCCCGTAAAAACAAAATTCACGAGTTCATCGAAGAAGCGGCGCCGACATACGCAAGAGCGCGAGTATGCAGTCTAAAGTTTCCCGAGGAATAGAAACTGCCGCGGTGGCAGACTGAAGCTGAGGGACTGATTGATACGCGCTTGGCCTCTCACGTCGGGACCAAAGGCTCACGGACGTTTGGCATTCACTCCATGCTGATGAATACGTAAGTAATCACTGTAGTATACCTGTTAGTGTGACTAGATAACCTGACTTTTGTGTCTGAAGAAAGTTTCGTGCCGACTAAGTATCCGAACAGCAGTGTTATGGCGGACAGTGGTTTCGCACCGAGTCACCCCGGCCATACAGTGGTTTGTGTGGCAAGACAAGAATAAGTGTACTGGCAGAAACAGTGCAACTTGATATGAAACAGAAGCAAGTGTGTAACACCGAGTAATACTGTTCCAATGGTTTTCTCATTTAGGGAGAATGAGATAAGAAGTATTTTTCACACAGTGTGTTACTGATAATTGAACCACCCAGTCCCCAGTGACAGACCCTAGCCAGTGGCATCTGCTTTTTTATTTTTTTATTCTGGTAATGTCATGCCCATCATTTTAAAAATTATTTTTCTTTATTGTGTGTGTGTGTGTGTGTGTGTGTGTGTGTGTGTGTGTGTGTGTGTGTGCAGGTACTTTTCGTCAAGATCTCTACAGCCGCCACCCATGCAGGTTAGCACACTTTTTGTTTCAGTAGTTTGTCGTCGAATTGCACAGGTCAAATTGCAAAAAATTATATACATATAATGTGTGTGTGTGTGTGTGTGTGTGTGCTTTTAATTCCACCAAGCTTGTATACCAATTAATGTACAGATGAAAATTAAATGTCATAGTATAAATTGGCTGTTTTATAATTGCTTTTCATGTTTTCTTCTTCTTGTTTTTTTGTTGTTGTTTTTTTGTAAATGATGATTTATTCAGTATTGATAGGTGGGGGGATGTTTATAGTTCCAGTTTGGACGGATCCACCTGAAGTGGCAGGAACTTCTGGTTCCACAGCTAGACGCAGCACATCAACCCTAGCTGCAGCTGGAAGCATCTTTGCAAGGGTAGGTGTTTACTCCTGCAATTTTAGAAATCTCAGCAAATTCTGACAGGTACATGTACTTCATCAGATACTGTGAAGTTGTATTTATCATGACGCACTATAATAGTGACACTGGTAGTGGTGACTACTTGCGTGCTACAGTATGCTTTTATACTGGTTTTTTGTTTTTTGTTTTTTTATTGTAGAGTTATGCATGCTTATGCTTTGTAGCCACATGTATTATTCCAAGAAATCCTCTCAGACAACAGTGAACACATGTATGATCATGTTTGTTGCAATAAGTTGTCTCTTTCCCTTTTGACAGTGCCACTGCCAGTGGTGGTAGTCAGATGTCTGGCGTGGAACCAACAGAGTGAGGAAGAAATGCCAGTGGCATCAATGTAAGTGAAGGGCTGTGTTCTGAATTTCTTGTCTAATCTTACTGTACATGTTAGTTTTATGAGGTTGGTTTACTTTGGTTGGGAACTAGTGCAGGTTTTGAGCCACTTGTCAGTTGCTGACAGAACTCTCTCAGCTGTGATAAGCTCAGTGAGGCAAGGTGTGCTTGTGTTAGTGCACTGTAGTGTACCAAGTCTCTTAGTTGCCTGATGATAATCACCTTTGTGCTTGCAGTCACACTCACAAGCAGACAGCAAGAAATCAGCCAACTTTGGGTAAAAAAGAGGGCAAGTCAACATGTCACAAGTAAGTGATATCCTAATTCTATGGTGTTTCTTTGGATTAGGGTTTCTAAGGTTTTCAGTGTTACTACATGTAATTGTATTCTCATCACGTCACATAATCATATCTGTGTGTGTGTGTGTGTGTGTGTGTGTGTGTGTGTGTGTGTGTGTTTTCGTTTTTAAATTTCATTCAAGTGTGTGTTTGTGGGAGGCTGGCCTTACCACTACAACAGTGACACAAACATTTAGTGATTTACAGAAAAAGAAAACAAAAACAACAGCCTCACCTACCCTACATTTTTTTTATTTTTTTTTTGGTTTCATTTTACTTCAACTGATCATGTTTACTGTGAGATGTGTTCATGCAGTACATGTACACTGACGTCTGTAAGTTGAAGCAATACATGTTTGTGTGTGGTTCTTTACAGAAGGTAGATACTGCCTCCAGAGCCTGTGACTACCAAGTCTGGGAGGACAGCAAGGAAGAATCTCCTGTCAAGATTCATTCATGGACCCATTTGAGTGAGCAAGATGCTGGTGCATATTTTTGTTTATGTTAATAAGCAGGACCGAAGAAAGAGGTCTGTTAGAATGAAGTCATATATGTGAATCATAACTGAAGGAGAGTTACATTACTGTGTGTGTGCATTCTTGTACATGCATTTTCTACATAGACGAAGCATGTAATTTGTAAAGATTGTCAAAATATCACTTTGGGGTTATCCCTTTTGTGGAACATTCAGATTGTCTTTCCAGGTGCACAAGTCGAAAAATGAAAAGAAAACAACAGCATATAGTAGTCATTGTGATAGTTGACTGAGGGGGGTGGGGGGGGGGCAGTTTGTGTACCCAGTGACCTTGTTGCTGGTCTAGCTCAGAACAGTTCTGAGCGACTTAGCCAAAGTTTCACTAAGAGATCATTGTTTTTTTTTTTCACTCACTATGCCCATTGTGTGTAGGTTCTTTACATGGCAGTTTTTTTCAGTTTCAGTTGATGAATGCCTTCTTTCATCATAGGCATTCCACTTAGGTGACAGTAGAAGAAAGGAGGAGGAAGAAGATCCATGTGATGTTGATGATCCTGACTATGAGCCTTACTTCCACTTGACAGCTATACTGTAAGTTGTTATTCAGTTCTTGAATCATTATAATGAATGATAAAGCAAATAATGAAGTAATGAGTTTGCTTATTATGAAATACAACCATACCATCCCCTGTCACCAACAACTTGCATAAATTTTTAATAACTAATAACTTGCACAAAACCTTTTCTTTCTACTGTAAATGGTAAACTGGTGTTTTGTCATCAAGTTATATGAAAAATACGCTTGAAAAGTGTTGAGGAGGAAGATGAATTACCCTTGTTCACGTGTGCTCTCAGTTGCATGTAGACTACTCGACACCATTTAATTAGACACCAGAACTGGGAACTAGCTTGTTGATTTTTTAGATGGAGCTCCCTCGCCTTTTACTCTTACTTCATGTGCTACATGTACTGACCTGTCTTCAGATGACTTTTTTTTAATCATTGTTACTAGTATTATTTTTAGTTTATAGCACTGTGGATATTCAGTAGATGAGAGTCTTGCTTGAATGATTTTATTTACTGTCAGGAAATGACTACTGTACGCTGGGGCTGTGGGCATGGACGCTAAGTCTAAAGTTCCCTGGACTCTGTGTTTTCCATGGGATCCAGCGCACCTATCTGGAATCTACCATAGGTGGCCACTGGGCTGACCACCAGCATAGTGTGCTGAACTCTTTCCCGGGACAATCACCTATCATTCTAGGTAAAGGCTTCAGCGTGTGTGTGTGTGTGTGTGTGTGTGTGTGTGTGTGTGTGTGTGTGTGTGTGTGATTTCATCCATGCTCACTATAAGAGTAAATATTGGCATCAGACATTTACATCTGGTTTTGTTTTTAATTTCTGGAATGTGCATTTTCATCCACCTTCTTGTATGAGACAGTACTGGAACAGTACGCTGGACTATGCTTAATTTTATGAAAATCATAGGCATGTGTTTGAGTGGGTATCACCTGTTTTCTCTTTGCTGCAAGTCACAAGAGAAGAAAGGGGGTGGATTCAGGGGTGGGGGTGGTGGTAGGGGATAGAAAATAGCATACTATACACATGTACAAAAGCCAGTGTATTATCCATTCATTTTTGGACAGGCGCACGGCTACACTGGAGGTGTTCCATCAGCACACACTGATGTATTGTGCAAATGGGTGTATCGTGTGCGAAACCTGCTAACTGCTCTGGACCACAACATCCACAGTGACGGGGGCATATGGACCAACAGGAAAGGGGAGCCAGTGTAAGTAGCGTTGCATGATTCAGTTGTCTGCACAAAGACATGGATGGCACTCTTCCACCTCAGGGCAGATTTCTGCCCAATAATTTTGGGGAAATCACCCCCCCCCCCCCCCCCCAAAAAAAATAAAAATAAAAAAATTGGGCAGTTGTGTGCTTAGGTTATTGACATGTGAGGTGAGGTTGGATGATATTGACAGTTCAGGACCCTCCCCCATATTTCTGGAGCATGTTGTTAACATGTTGTCGTCACCCCCCCCCCCCTTTTTATTCTTTTTTTTAAAGACATTTTCATCAGTTTCACCCCAGCAATGATGTATACGTGTGTCCATTGAAACTGGCATAGCTGTTGTTTTGTCACAAAGTTCACGTTTCAGTGACACTGATAGATATCGAGCTTTATATTAGCACATACAGCTAGAGTATCCAACTGAATTTCATCATGATAGCACTAGCAGTTGACAAGAAATGATTCCTACGTTTTTTCAGATACCACAGATGCTTCAGCAAGAAGACAGGGAGATGGTCTTCCCAGAGAAGGAGAGGAAGATGTACCCACACATTCGGGACCGTGAACTTTCAGCTGTGAAAATGAGGCTAGCTGACAGACAGGGCATGTGGCAAAGCCTCAGACCTTTGGAGGATTTCAACTACGCTGGCGCCTGTAGAATATCCACCATCAAAACAACTTGTTCAGTCCGAAATATCATGCTTTGAGAAATGAATTTGTGCATTCTGCTTTTGCTCATTTTCAAAGCCTTACAGTTGTGCATAGTTGTGCTGTACATCAGTACTGTCATCATACAGCTGTGCTACTTCCTAAAATCTACTTCTGTGCTTGTGCATGACTTATACATATTGTAATTACTTTGCTGTCATTCTAACAACTATGTATTGTACTCTGACATTGAAATTGTAACTGTTGCATCCGGACAAAAAGAGGAAATCGAGTGAATAATAATGGCCATCCTGAACAACTAAACATTGAATTGGTGTGTGGTGTGTGTGTGAGTTGCATGAGAAAGACCGATGGCTTGTAGGTGAGCCAAACAACACCGACAGCGAAGAAGGGAGAAGTTTACAATATTATGGAAAACTGCTTTTTTTGTGGTCATTTTTGTCAATTTCAATACTTCTTTCTCATGCCCTTCCTGTGGGTTCACCTCACTTTGACAGTTGAGTTCTTTTTGTTTGTTTGTTGTTTTTGTCTAGTTACAGAAGGCCTATTTTGATGGTGTGTTGAAAGCAATCAGTGTAGATCAGATCACAACAATTCTTAGCACTCAATGCTTGTAAAGCATCCAGAGCTGCTGTAGAAGGGAGGCTTTTTGTAAAAACCCTGTTACTGTATTAATTTTATTATTATTACTATGTAATACTACCTTTTGACTCAGTTCAATACATCTCTCGCTGTATCACAAACACGAATGCACAAGAATAGCTTCAGCATCTTCAGCCAAGGTTTATTGTAAACATGTACCACACATGCATTGCTTCTGTCAATTTTCTGCAGTTCCAGTGCATCTACAACTCAAAATTGTTTGTTTTTGCTTCTAAAAAAATACATAATCAAATAACCAGTCATACACATCTTTTTTTCTTCGCAAGTCTGAGGAACTCAAAGACAAAAAGGGGTATTTTCTCACTTTTAGTGTTACATAAATAAAAAACGTACACATGAAAGAAAAGTGTTCGCTCTTTTTGTCCATTATTCTTCTGGTCCACTTTTACAAGGACACAAGGCTTTTGATATAAAGTTCATCTACATACATTGCTCATGATTGATGCAGAAAGTCTACAGTCAGCACTCTCCTTTTAGCTTCTTGAAGACAGAGGGAGAGAGAAAAACAAAAAACAAACCACGACAATACCACCCATGTGGTCAGCATTTACTACATTTCTATGAACATGAGTGATTATTAGTGCTACCAACATGGTGCTCCATTACTAAGGTGTGTATATCACTATATGCAGCATGTAAGCTGCATGGAAATGGCAGAAACAAGCAACATCAGTGAAGTTAGTGTTCAAACCAACAGTCTAGTTCAGCCTCGATGGGATAAACCCTGTGTAGTGGTTGATAGGGTGAGGATAGTGATCCCGAATCACCAACACACGTGGGGATGACCCGCCTGTCTCCTGCACCTAGACCATGCCTCCACATGAGGAACTGCCTGTACACAGCATGGTGGTTAGCTTTGCGCTCGTCATCTTTGCCATTGCAGACAAGCATGTCTCGCCTCATTATCTGTGGCAGCTGCAGAACCATCCTGTCCAAAATCAGGTACTGGATTTCCTAAAATAAGAAGAGTATTTCTGAGTAAGGTCTGTTATTTTCAACTGTGAAAAGAGATAGGAAACAGAATAACACGGACCAACACGTAAATTTTATGTTTTGGTCGTAAATTTCAGGCATAATTATGCATTTGCATGAGGGGACAGGTGTAAGATTTTCACTGGTGCAAAGTTCTACGTGTTTCATAGTTTAATAATACCAGTTTACTTTTAATGAGGAAGTAGGTAGAGGAAGTACCTACTGGGAGCAAAAATTGGCATTGACCATAACCACAGCAGAGACGTTCCAAGTTCAGCATCGGATGACATGTTTCTGCAGGAGACAAAAGTGCACCAGGAGGACTGGCCAGAATGAGGCATAGGGCTGTGGCCACCAGGCTGCCCCTCCTACAGCTCCAGAAGGCTGAATACCGGTATGAGGCCTGGCTGTGCCTCAATCATGTCTACCGTCATCCCCTTCAGTCTTCTTGTCTCCATCTTGTCCATTGTCTTCTGAAAATAGTGAAATATATACAATCCACAGGCATTTTAGTTATGTGTTGTCACTGGGTGAGGGCTCTCTCTCTCTCTCTCTCTTATTACAGTAATCAAAAATTCTAACCTGTTGTCCTGTTATTATTTCAACCTTTTAATCTCAGCTACAAGATACCAACCTTTTCATCTTAAAACTGGGACTTCAGGATGGCTTACCTTCAACACAGTGATTAAACACTACACTGTGCACACACATGGGCATGTGTTTGGCAGAGAGAAAAGAGTAATGGTATCCTACTTTTTGCTATTCAGGGATATATTGAAAATAAGACGAGTGTGTAATGTCTTACCTTCAACTGTTCTCGTCTTTCCTCCAGCATTGCTGCCACAGTATGTGCTCCTAATGCTGCAGCACCTCTGCCCCATGCATGCTGGTGATGCATGCACTCCCTTCTCCTACAAGTACAACAGCAAAAAAAAGCAAACTGTAAAACAACCAGCTTGTATAATCTGAAGCACATTTTATGGTGAATCAGACACCGACTACAAGGACTTAGTTACTAGTAGGCAACATTTTAATTTCGTTCTCTCCCTCTCCGGGCTCTGATGGTGTGAGTGTGACTGGAAATAAAATCAACCTCGTATTCCTCCCTACATCCCTCTCCTCACACCGGCACACACACACACACACACACACACACACACACACACACACACACACACACACACACACACACAATTGAATTTATCAACTGGTGCGCTTATTTTGAGCCACGGAAAGGAAGGATGATTCATAAAGTAAACTAGTTTGAAGATCATGGGAAGCGTGATCGATCAACACTGATCTTTCATTCTTTGCCTTTGGTATCCTGTCAACGAGTCAACGATGCGCTAGCTGACCCATTGCAGCCTACAAAACTTACAACAATGGTCACAGAAATCCAAACTGGAATGTCAAAGATTGGAAATCAATGCGTGAATGTTATCAAAATTATGAAAATGTGGAATAAAGCTTACCGTGATCGCACGTAGGCGGCCAGCCCACCAACAAAATCCTTCAGGCAGCGCGCGCTAAAGGATGTGACGTCACTGTGGTCTCGGTGTCCCCGGCCTAAAGCTTCACTGGCGTCTGCTTCGAACGCGATGACAAAACAAGCTTCCAGAGCGACACATGTGCCGACCCGAGACACCACAACGGTCTCAGGCGCTATTTTGTGACCCAAGTGACTGATTCTGATGCACAAATTACTCGCATTCGATGATTTTTTTTCCACACGCTATAGTATGCTTGTCATAGCCACGTTCTGCGTATAGAGCCTTTAAACCATCAAACACCCACCCACCCCTGTCACTCCGGGACCCCAAACACCCACCCACCCCTGTGACTGCGGGACGAAGGTCGCAGGCAGCTGTTCGCGTGCCTGTGGGAAGAGCGCCTGCTTAATGGATGGGTTTGTTTTGTCAACTGGTGTAAATATGTAGGCTTTAGTCTTCTTTACTCATCACAGTCGGCTACTATTGTTAGTCTGGAGGCATTGACCTGTCGACTGTTTGTAGTGTTATAGGTACAGATCCAGTAAATAACGTTTTCCTTTTCGAGTAAGCGTGATGTTTGTACGGGAGTTTAGCCGAGGGGAATTTTGACTGTCTGTAGGTGACACTACAGTTCATACGCGTGTACTTCCCGTACTGTCGAAACGTCGCTGAAGTATACACTTTTACATTAGCCAGCGCCATACACGTAGAGAAACTGAATACAAATAACTTGTTGGTTTTTAGCGTGTGTGTGTGTGTGTGTGTGTGTGTGTGTGTGTGTGTGTGTGTGTGTGTGTGTGTGTGTGCGAGCGCGCGTGTGTGTGCGTGCGTGCGCGCGTGCGCGTGCGTGAAGAGAAATAACTGGGTGGTTTTTGTGTGTGTGTGTGTGTGTGTGTGTGTGTGTGTGTGTGTGTGTGTGTGTGTGAGAGAGAGAGAGAGAGAGAGAGAGATCCCTCCTTTCCCCTCCCCCCACCTCCACCCAACTGAGCTCCCACCCTATTGAGTTTTATGACAAAACTAGACACAGTCTTACAGTGATCCTTTTTAATGTTTCCTCCGATGGATATATGCGTTCACGCCTACTAATGTTCATGGGTAACGATTATTTCTGGAGCACGATTAACGTGCAACCTTTCCCCAAAAGTTCAGATTCTCAATAAAAATGAAGGACATAAAATAGAAAACGCCAAAACAAATAAAAAGAGAAAACGTGTCATACTTCTTCTTTGACTTTTACCCAGATCATTCCGCCGCGTGCCAGGCAAAGAATGCCCACGAAAGTGTCTCTGCGTGCGAAAGTGGAAATGACAAAGAGCAGAAGAAAAGAAAGTGTGTGCAATTACGTCGCTTTTATTTCCTCTCGGGAAAAGAATCCGAAACCCTACACCTATACATACGGCCACTGACAGGTCGTGAAGAGATCGTGTGTTGGCAGGACGTGAAGTGACAAACACCAAAGGTACAAACCAGTTTGTATTCTAGCCCGAGGAAACACGTAACTTCAGGGGTACAGCACAGGGTTAGGAACAGCACGTACAGTACGCCAACTCAGGTTTGAGTGGAGTTTTCGGGCTGAAGCATAAACGGAAACGGTACTAAGATATTGACAATTCCACGCGTTTTACACTGCTTTGGTACATTTGGAGTAAATCAATTTGTACACAGTTTTTATTGCATACTTGTTTGTTTGTTTGTTTGTTTGTTTACAATCAGAACCTCACGAGCTTTGGTGAGCAATTCATCAAAACCCTTATAGACAAAGTCGTTGAAGTTTCATAGATGCCTCATAAAAATTGAAGACGCTACTGATGTTTGAATGACAGTTTGGGCACGCTTGCACCAGTGATGTTCGGTGAAATCTAATTTAGTATATTCATGGCAAATGTCCTTTTTCCTACGGCTTATCTTGTCATAAGTCCACCAAACAGCACGCACTCTTCGTTCTTCATCTGAAAAATTACTGAACGTTCCCCGTCGAAACCTCAAAACAGTTGGCGAGCGCGCGTTTAGCTTTGCTGCCCCGTCACTCTGGAACCCACTACCTGCCGGCCTGAGACACCAGTCGGACATAGATCGTTTCAAGTCTGACTTGAAAACGCATCTGTTCCGGCTGGCTTTCGACTAAGCCCACTTACCTCATCCTGATTCAGCTGCTCTCTCTCTCTCTCTTTCTCTCTCTCTCTCTCTCTCTGTGTGTGTGTGTGTGTGTGTGTGTGTGTGTGTGTGTGTGTGTGTGTGTGTGTGTGTGTGTGTGTGTGTGTGTGTGTGTTGGTATGAGTGCGGGAGTACGCTCATTGAGTCACTCTGTGAGAATTTTGCGCTATATAAGTACAATTCATTATTATTATTATTATACGTAATAGGTGGGTTGGACTTGTAACTTGTAATAATCGTCTTTGGTTTAAGGTTTGAACGTCTCTCCCCCCCCCCCTTTTATATATTGGTGATATCAAAGACAAGGCGGCGAGAAAAAAAGGCCAGCACAAACATTTGGCTCCAGCCGGGAATGGAACTCACGACCCGAGCAATGAAAGTCCCATGCTCTACCTCCCTATCATCCCGGCTCCCCGCTGCCACACGTAAAACTGAATTGACTGTTGCTATGGGAACACGACATAATGACAGCTTTTAAAGTTTGTAGAAATTTGGCCAAGTTTAAAGTTACGATTTTACGTCATCTGCGGAAGCTGTTGATGTCAGCCCTATGCTCACAGACAGCCGGGAACACACGAGCGGATAAATCACGTCAAATCATCGGATTACTAACGCTGAAATACATAGTCAGGATCTATAGGTCGATTCCAGAACCACAGACGGGTGTGCCGTGTTTCTTTTGGGTTTGGTCTGAGACTTGCAGCTTGAGCATTTACGGGGGACTCAATTTTGGCCGGTTAGTCACTCAGTGAAATGGTCGCAGCGTTGCCCTAGTCTCCGCTTATAATATAATGATAAGAATAATATCTGTGCGTTGTGTGGTCTCTTCGCCGAATTTCTTGAACTGGCTCAAAGCGCCGCAACCCAGCAAGTACGCTCACGTGAAGCACACGCATTCTCTCACACACTGGACATGAACACATCACAGTCACTTTGGTGCGAGGATCAGTTCAGCTATTTCAGTTTCGGAGATTAGAACAATGGCATTTGGTTTGGGCTGAACATTTCCAAAACAGGGGGCGGGGGGGGGGGGGGGGGGAGCTTATGCATCTCGTACTAATCTTTTCAATTTTTTTAGTCTCAGATTAGTCAAGCTAGTCCCGGCTTCACATCTTAATATTTTCTCCATGCATCAAGGCCATTCTACTGGAATCTTTGTCCCGCCTGTCCATCCCTGGGTTTCATGACAACACCACCAAGAAGCGCGTTGGAGCTCGCCCCTTTAAGTGCTCTGTGCTCTGTGCTCTGTGAAATGCCCTGCCGCCGTATTTGAAATCGACCGGATCTTTCAGGAGCCACCTGAAGACCCCCAACCCCCTCACTCCCCCTTGACCCCCCCCCCCCCTTTTTCTGTTTTATGTAAAACGTATCCCTTCCACCCATCCGCGTTACGAGTATGCTTTACATGGTGTTTCAGCGGGCATCATCATCATCATTTATCTTCGCCGTGTGCGGGGAGCCGGGGTGGCCGAATGGTAGAGCGTTGGACTTCTAATGCTCGGGTCGTGAGTTCGTATCCCGGCTGGAGCCAAATAATTATTTGTGCTGGCTTTTTCATCGTTGCCCCGTCTTTGATATCACCCGTATGTGGTGGAAAAGGACGTAAAACTCCCAAACACCCACCCACCCTCGCCGTGTGCGAGCACTGTCAGCGGGCTGAAGACTTAACACAATACAATCCATTCATACATTCAATACAGGAATCTTTGTCCGGGCGTCTTCCTGGATGGTTTCTAGAGCGTCTCGACCTGCTGGGCTCTGTGCAAAGAATACAGATCCACGCGGAGCAGCAAAAAGCTCAAATGGTTATGAGACCCGGAAGAACCTCGCAATGTGCAATTGGACGAAAGCGCTTTAGCTGAGACTTTTTTTTTTGTAGCTCTTCTTACCCTGTTTTCACCGCTGCTGGTGACCGTATCCTCCACCCCTCACACCCACCACCCATTCCCCCAAGGCACCCTGTCTTCCCCGACTATTCCACTCAAGAACTATTTTTCTAGAGTTCTTAGTTGCGCCTGTGAATGCAGCTCTCATGTCTAGACAGTAGAATTAACTACTCACACAAGCCCCTTCCCCACAACCCCTCGCTCGGTGAACGGACTAATTCCATCAAAAGCGGGGTACTAACTACTAATCAGACATAGTGAGAAAAAAACACACAGACGCAAGGACACAAATATTGACACACGGCTAATTGCAGACCGTAAGCCGGCGCTGATTGGCTCTCAGGCGCACGTGATAATGTTTTGGTCCATTAACGGGCTGTGCTTCGCTATCCTTGTTGACATGGCCGAGTGTCGTTTCTCCGGTAAGCAGGCGACACGCGAATAGGAAAGGGCCTGTGAATGAATGAATGTGCTTCGCCGTTGATTCATCGTGTACACTGACACAGAGCAGAGACACACATCCCTAATAAGGACTGAACTGACGTTCCTTACCACATCGGCTTACGGTCTGCAAGTAGCCGCTTCTCAAATATTGACCGTTGGGTCATGTTTGGTGTTTATCTGGGGTACCCTGTTTGTCGAATGTGCTAGCCTGTAGTGATTTTTGTTGCAATGAAAAACCGTGACTTTCGTGATTTTTGTGTTATGTAGGTCAAGGTACATGGCAGGCGGTCACAAAAAGAGGCAAGCTGCCACTGAAGCTGGGACTATTTGCACAGAGGTCGGACACAAGTGAGGCAAGCGGATTTGTGCGAACTGCCTCTCCGGCCTAAACAGAAAGCAGACGTGCATTACTCCAGTGAGGCCTGAGCGGAAAGGAGACATTCAATTTTTTTTAAACCCCTGTCAGGTGCGTGCCTTTGAATGATCTGTTCATGGTAGTAATTGTTTCTAGATTGAAGCATTGTTAGGGGTGACAATGATGAGGCTAATAGGGAATATACAGGCATTTTGAGGCCCTGTGTATTTGTGTCTTTCGGCCACATGCCCGCAACACAATCGCTGCGCCTGGTGTGTGTACTAACTGCAAAGTGAAGGGTCGCAGGTAGCTGACCTCACATCGTCTTTTGATAGGACAGCGGACGCTTGCCCGCGTAGACACAACAAAAAGGCGTAAATAAAGTAATTCAGCGTACTATCATCTACTTTGGTAATAAAAGTAAGATGTACACTGCTCTAACTGATCAGCGTGACTCAGGGGGCGCGTGAAACCCATTATTTACGGTAATATCTGCCACTGACTAGTGGATCGTCTTTGAATCGGCACAATGTCCTTATACACGTTGCAGCCGCCTTTTTTGCGCGCTGCGTGGCGTAGAACTTACACACACACACACACACACACACACACACACACACACACACACACACACACACACACACACACACACACACGCACGCACGCACGCACGCAAACACACACACACACAGAGGCAGAGAGAGAGAGAGAGAGAGCTTACACACACAGAGGCAGGCACAGACACAGAGTCGACAGAGAGATATCACACACACACACACACACACACACACACACACACACACACACACACACACACACACACACACACACACACACACACACACACGCACGCACGCACGCACGCACGCACGCACGCACACACACACACACACACACACACACACCCCGAACAAAAAAGGAACCAATCAGAATGGTCAGAAGGTACTATGAAACTCCGTCACACCCACCCTCCTGTGACGTTTGTGGCAGGGACGTTGTTCGATTTGAATGTCATCCAAAGGATTTGTTAGGAGCCACCCTTTGGATGACATTCAAATCGATCTCGTCGATCTGTAGTACGAAATAGTGACGGCGATTTACGCAGCTTTCGTTTTGTGTTCGTGAGCGGAAGTGAAAGAATGTGAGAAGGCAAGACTAAAAGAAAGAGACGACACTGACGCATTTTTTTTTTCTTTTTCGGAGTGACCTGTCACCCAGAGATTTATTGAGGGGAAATTATTCAACAGCTACTGGAAGTGACGCGACAGAGACAGTTAATGTTTTATATGAACCATTTTCACGTCTGCCAACAGACAGACGTATGTTTACAATGTGTTGGAACCGATGCACGTGCAAGAAATACTGCACGCACATTCTGCCTGTCTGTCCTATCTGTCAGTCTGTTTGTGTGCCTGTCCGCCTCAGTGACCGTTTGTCTGTCTGTGCCTGTCAATCTGTCTGTCTTTACAATACAATACAATACAATACAATACATGGGCGGTCGGTGGTCTAGTGGTTAAGAGACTTGTCACCAATGCGAGAGGTCAGGGGTTCGAGTCCCACTTGGGGCAAAGAATTTTTCCTTCTCGTACGTGGCACCGTTCATTCGGGCCGATCGTCGGGGGTTCTCTCCGGGTACTCCGACTTCCTCCCCTTCTTCTTTGGAAATGTTCAGCCCACCAAATTTGAAACATAAATGCAATTTAAAATTCCGAAATTTAAATAGCTGAGCTGACCCTTCGCACCACGTGATTGTAAATGTAATGTGTTTATGTCCAGTGTGTAAGATAATGCGTGTGATTCACGTGAGCGTGCGTGTTGGGTTCCGTTCGCGGCGCTTTGAGCCGATTCATGAAACTGGGTAAAGCGCCTATATAATACTCATTATCATTATTATTATTATTACAATACAATACAATATCTTTATAGTTTACGTTACATAAAAACAGAAATTTCTCTTCAGTACAGTCTGACAGTGTACACGATAATAAATAAAAGCTCTCTCTCTCTCTGCCAGCATACTTAAAATGTACCCCGAAGCTTCATTCATTTAAAACTCAACTTCTCAGATACTTACGTCAGTCATAGGTCCACGAACAATATCCGAACCATGCTAAACTACTCGTTATCAGATGGCACTATGACATGTTACCTTTTTACAAGTTATGTCGTATACTACAATTTCAAACACCATGCTATTTACTTCTTCACCTATTTTCCGATGTGTTTCCTTAAAATTTCTTGCGCTTCTTTCTATCTTTGCATGTTTATTTTTATTTTTTCTATTTTCTTATCAGATTTACTCCTTTTGTGCCTGGTATACTTTTTGTCATGTTAGCCTTTACTTTTTAGTGTTTCTAGATTAGCAGGACAGCTTGTAAGATAGGCAGACCATGCCTACAAGTCTTTATCCTGAAATAAACGTTTCAGTCAGTCAGTCAGTCTCCCTCTCTCTCTCCAAATAAATATGCACATACCCCCCCCCCCCCCTACACACACACATACCTGATGCCTTTGCCTGCCTCTCTCTCTACGTGTGTGTGTGCCAGCTCTTGTTCTTTTAAATAACACCTCTCGCCTCATTTCAGGTGACCTAGCTCAGCGGACAATTCCATTCTGACTTCATTTTGGCCGTCTTCCTCGTTTGCTGACCGGGACATCATCAACTTTGACGCTTCAAGTAATCAGACGAGTGCAAACTAGATCAAAGAGCATGGGAACCGGAGCCCTCTGGCGGCCAACCAAACAACTGTTTGGAGAGGGGAAATTTGCACTTCCTCTTCTCACTATGTTTAAACAGACCCTGAGAGATGCCTGCAGGAATTTCCTTCCAACATTTTTTTTTTTTTTGGGGGGGGGGGGGGGGGCATTACAGCAGGACTTACTGGGTCTTACTTTGGGATTTTCAATTAGCGCTGAACGAAAAAAACTACCCCCCCCCCCCCCCCAAAAAAAAAAGGGAAAAAATAAGCGAATTTAGAATTTCTCGTATGTTGGTGCCGTTACCTCCCCCCCCCACCGCCCCCTTCCACCCCCGCCCCCTCCCCCTCCCCCTCCCCCTCCCCCCACCACCTCAAAAATAAAGGAAAAAATTGAAGAAGACACAAAATGAGAAAATTCATGGGATTACAGAAGTTCTCCTATGCTGGTGCCACAATTCACCCTATCCTCCCCTATCCCTCTCACAGTTCACTTGGACATCATTTCCTAAGGTAGAGACATAATTTGCATAGAACTGGGGATAAATACTCATCACATCAGCATTATTTTTGGAACCTAATGGCTTGATGATATCATAGTCATGGGGGAGGGGGGGGGGAGGAGGGAACGGGAGTGGGGCAGAGGGACATCTTTCCTTAGGGAACAGGCGAGCAGTCCAGCTGAACACGATTTTGTCCAGTCAGACTGGCCGGCAACCTCTTATTTGATGTGTCCTTGACTGGGATGGACCCGTCACACACATCCCGTAACACAATCGAAGGAAGCAGTTCCTTGGTGGCAATGGAATTGCTCGAAACAGATCTGGCTACCGTCTCGCCAAATCAGAGTGAGAGTGATTTCCGTATAAACGGCGCCTTTAACTCTGAAGAGTCTAAGCCCGACCAGCCCCTGCTCACTATATGATAAGATTGGTTAAAAAGAAACAGACACTGCACACCAGTAGAGGCCACTTCAAGCCACCATGACACAAGGCGTGGGCCTACCCCGCTTGGCCCGAGACCACTTCAGATTGCATAATAGTGGCTTGAAGTGGCTCCTAGTCATATATTTTTGTATGGGCTGTTAAGAGTTAACTCAGTTCGCACCAAGTAAGGTAAACAGGAGCTCATTCCCCTTCCTATAAGTGACACCTTTCGTTCATTTCGTAAAAAGTTAAGCAGGAGCTTATTCCCCTTCCTATAAGTGACACCTTTCGTTCATTTCGTAAAAAGTTAAGTTAAGCAGGAGCTCATTCCCCTTCCTATAAGTGACACCTTTCGTTCATTTCGTAAAAAGTTAAGTTAAGCAGGAGCTTATTCCCCTTCCTATAAGTGACACCTTTCGTTCATTTCGTAAAAAGTTAAGTTAAGCAGGAGCTCATTCCCCTTCCTATAAGTGACACCTTTCGTTCATTTCGTAAAAAGTTAAGTTAAGCAGGAGCTCATTCCCCTTCCTATAAGTGACACCTTTCGTTCATTTCGTAAAAAGTTAAGTTAAGCAGGAGCTCATTCCCCTTCCTATAAGTGACACCTTTCGTTCATTTCGTAAAAAGTTAAGTTAAGCAGGAGCTCATTCCCCTTCCTATAAGTGACACCTTTCGCTCAATTCGTAAAACGTTCACTTAAGCAGGAGCTCATTCCCCTTCCTATAAGTGACACCTTTCGCTCAATTCGTAAAATGTTCACTTAAGCAGGAGCTCATTCCCCTTCCTATAAGTGACACCTTTCGTTCATTTCGTAAAAAGTTAAGTTAAGCAGGAGCTCATTCCCCTTCCTATAAGTGACACCTTTCGTTCATTTCGTAAAAAGTTAAGTTAAGCAGGAGCTCATTCCCCTTCCTATAAGTGACACCTTTCGTTCATTTCGTAAAAAGTTAAGTTAAGCAGGAGCTCATTCCCCTTCCTATAAGTGACACCTTTCGTTCATTTCGTAAAAAGTTAAGTTAAGCAGGAGCTCATTCCCCTTCCTATAAGTGACACCTTTCGTTCATTTCGTAAAAAGTTAAGTTAAGCAGAGCTCATTCCCCTTCCTATAAGTGACACCTTTCGCTCAATTCGTAAAACGTTCACTTAAGCAGGAGCTCATTCCCCTTCCTATAAGTGACACCTTTCGCTCAATTCGTAAAACGTTCACTTAAGCAGGAGCTCATTCCCCTTCCTATAAGTGACACCTTTCGTTCATTTCGTAAAAAAGTTAAGTTAAGCAGGAGCTCATTCCCCTTTCTATAAGTGACACCTTTCGCTCAATTCGTAAAATGTTCACTTAAGCAGGAGCTCATTCCCCTTCCTGTAAGTGACACCTTTCGTTCATTTCGTAAAAAGTTAAGTTAAGCAGGAGCTCATTCCCCTTCCTATAAGTGACACCTTTCGCTCGATTCGTAAAACGTTCAGTTAAGCAGGAGCTCATAATATTCCTCTGCGCAAGTAATCCCAAACATAGAAGACTGGAAGATCTATAAATCATCGCCTGCTTGCATTTATAAGCACTTGAAAAAGGAAGCAAGCGCGAATGAAGTTAGAGCGACACTTCACACCACCGTACAAGCTACAATAACGATAGGGAAGATGTGATGGAAGAACGGGGAATCCTGTGCGCTGAACGTTATGTGTTAAAGGGCCACGGGTTCAAATCCCCCATCCCCCCTCCCCCACACCCTCCTACCCCCACCCCCTAAAAAAATCAGCTCTGGCTCTTTTTCAGTGGTGGGTGGGAGGGTGTTTGGGAGTTTAACGTTCTTTTCCACCACGTGAGGGTGATATGAAAGGCGGGGCAACGAGAAAAAGGCCAGCACAAATATTTGGCCACAGCCGGGATTCGAAATCACGACCCGAGCATTGGGAGTCCAACACTCTACCATTCGGCTATCGCGGCTCCCCTTTTCCGATGGATCCGTATTCACCAGCATGGAATGGTGTTATGGGCAACACAATATCGTTTTTGCTTTATTATAGCTATCAGTGTCATAATATTGTGTCTGCATACTTTTTGCTCTTTCTGATTGTGTGAATTTTTTTTTTCTGACATTTTCTGACACTGAGTACGCTGTCTGAAATCCTTGGGGGAAAAAAAAAGCAAAAAGTCATCTTTCGTTGAAAGAGTAGCGTGGGTAAATCGACATTGTACTTTTAACGTACAGCAACATTTTAAAACAAAGGTCAAAATCTGTGCAAGTCGGTTTACCCCGGCGTTCTATTAATTTTAAACTCTCAAACAAATAAACACATAGCTTTTTTCACGAGCACTTTTTTTCTCGCGGAAATGACCTGTTGGTGGGCGGAAACGCGGAACGACGACGCGGAAATTCTCTGAACTGCGGACATTGAGAGAGAGAGAGAGAGAGAGAGAGAGAGAGAGAGAGAGAGAGAGAGAGAGAGAGAGAGGAAATGAAACGAAAGAAACGAAACGAAACGAAACTTTATTTTCCATCTTGTCCTTGCTAAACTAGGAAAACTACCCTACAAAGAAATCACACACACACACACACACACACACACACACACACGCACACACACACACACACACACACACACACACACACGCACACACACACACACACAGAGATAAGTGATCAATACAATACAAAAGAAGCGTAGTGGTAAAAACGGGTATAACGGGCAGAGAGAGAGAGAGAGAGAGGTGTCTGTCATGCCCACGTCGAAGATGACAAACGGCGTGTCTTTCCTACAATGACCTACTGGCACGTTGCATTCCAAGGAAGTATTGGTGCAGCCCTGCAGCGTTTAAAGTAGCGTTCTTAATGTCAAACAAGAATCCTATGACGATAATAAATCTGGCTTTATTCGTACTTACTGCTCTCCGTATGAGAGAAATCCCATTCAGTTAGTTCTCTTCAATCTTGACATTGTATTTGTGTCTGCTGGTCCGCTATGGCATATCATGATTTATGATCTATATCTCATTTTTGCAGGTTTTTCTCAACCCTTCCATGTAGACCTGTGGCCATTTAATAAACATTGATTGGCTGATTGAGACAGAGAGAGAGAGAGAGAGAGGGGGGAGAGAGAAGGGGGGGGGAGGGAGAGAGAGAGAGAGAGAGAGAGAGAGAGATGCAACCCTCTCTGTGAACGTGAAGAAAATATCAATTGATTGCGAACGACCTGGTCAATATTTTCTCTTGCTACCCTTCACAGAAAACTCTCAGCAGGTAATCATACACGAGAGTTCAGGAAATGGCATTGAACTGTGTGCATACAAACGCCTGATCTTGAAAATACACATCACACAAGGCAAGGCTGTTGGTGTCCATGACTAATTGATTATCCACGCGTGTAGCTGAACAAACAAGAGACGGATATCTGAAGGCAGGCGTGTGTTCAAATAAACATACGGTAAGCTGCTGTCAGTTGTTGTCATAGAAATAAAAAGTTTATTCAATTGATTTTCATTATTTTTTAAGCCCTGTTTCTGCGCTGTTGGCTGTCGCTCACAAACACGGAACGACAGTTGTGTTGCATGTTGAACTTACGTGTTTCTGATTGCAAGCTAATGTCTTGGTTGTGACGATGGTTTATTCGGCTACTGGCTTAAGATGCTACACTACTACTACTACTACTGCTACTGCTACTACTACTACTACTACTACTACAACAACTACTACTACTGTCTACACTAGTAATACCGCATATATTTTTACTGCCGTCATTTCAGTTGACACAAGGATCTTCCTCTTTTTTGTTTCCAGATTCGGAATGACGAATCTTTGAAAGAATGGAACTAGACCGGTCAAATTCACGATCCTGAAGAGTATCCTAAAACTGAAACAAAAGTACGGTAACTAGAGGGTGGCGTTCTGTAAAAGTGGAATGGCCTCCCACCTGACTCCGGAACCAAGCCAATGTAAGACCTCGACGTTTTAGCCACGTGACTGAGGTTACCTCCCACCCATCCTCCCTTCTCCCTACACCACCTTCTCCCCTACCACCCCCCCCCTTCCCCTACTACCCCTCCAGCACATACGTGCGTGTCTTCGCTCACTCACCCAACGTGTGGGTTTTGTGACTTTTTCCACAACCTCATAAATCATGAGCTTTCGTCCTACTCTCTCGCATTTTTTGTTTTGTTTTTGTTTTTGCTCTTCTAAAACACGAGCCGCGCAGAACGTTTTAGAAACATTATGAAAGTTGCTGACTGTTGATTAGGGACTGGGATACCCTGTCCTGCATAACGGCAGAGATAATAAGGCCTCGGTGTAGCGCCGCAACGCCAGGAGGTTACCGTCGGAATCTCAGATTAGCTACGACAGTATCTACATCAGGAAAAGTGTCGCCGACAGCCACGAAGAATTGACTACGTAAACTGTGTCTTCGTGGGACTGCTCGCTTTCTTGGGATTTTTTTTTTATAATAAACTCATAAGTATACTCTAACTGTCGTTAGAGCCACATTCTTAAACAATCAGGAACTAAAATAGTGAAATACTTTGTATACTTTTCTTGACTGAGAGCACTGACAGGGTGTTTTTCATTAGTCGCGTTTCAGTAGCCGTGTAGTCGGTTGGAAACCTCGCACCTCTCTCTCTTTGTTTTGTATGGGGTAATACATGTTAGTGTGATTGTACTTGTATGGGGTAATAAATGTTTGTATGATTGTACCCTTGTATGCCCCTGTGTAACTGTGCACGATTGAGTGTGATATGTAGGTGAATGTGATAGTGAGTGTGAATGTGTTTACACGGAACGCAGGACAGGGTCGTGACAACTTATATGACAACTTACGAGAGCTGACCCTTCGCAATGTAATGTGTTCATGCCCAATGTGTGAGAGAATGCGTGTGATTCACGTGAGCGTGCGTGTTGAGTTCAGTTTGCGGCGCTTTGAGCCGATTCAAGAAATTGGGTAAAACGCCTACGCACACAATTATTATTATTATTACACGGATGTCGGCCGTAGACAGACATTATCTTAAACTTAATGTCAGATTCTTTCTTCCGAAAGCGGGCACTTATTCTGTCCTATCATTTCTGCGCGACAGAGGACCGCAATATTCAGGACAAATGCCCCATACCTTTACGGTCAGCCAAGACACTTGTCCCGTTATAGTTCCCAGGAATACGAAGCTCTCAACAGACAAGCACGTGTCGTCACACATTTTATGTTGCTTATGTGGATGTCGTGTAGTTTGGGCAATGGCAATTTCCCTTTTAGGGATGGATAAAGTATTTTCAATTCCATTCAATTCAAAACTTATTGTATACCTGTCACAGACACGCACGACTGTCGCAAACAGTACACAGACGTACGGGACAAGTACACTATCAAGAGACAAAGACGTGCGAGACGTATTGTATACTATCCACAGAAACGGCTGCTACGCAGGTGCAGCATGTACACAATTAGTCCGATTCAGCTGACTTAGGGCCCCCGAGTCAAAGTCCTGTGGGACTGCGGGGATTTTGACTGTGTGTCGGTTGTGTGGCAACCTGGGTTGGAACCAAAGGTGTGACTATAAGATCCTACCGTGACACTGCACCCGTTAGAAATCCCGAACGAAGTCGCTGTACGTTTTCTGTGTCGCCCGACAGATCCGCAAAGACTGAAATTACAGGTTACAATTACTACCCTCATGTAAACAACTTTTCAACAGTAAGATGTATAACTTTTCAGCTTCTTCTTCGTTTCAGGTTTGCTTCGTTGCTCCCTGCTGCACGAACTTGAATGCGCCACGGACATAAAGTTTCCAACCGTGTTTTCCCAAAAGTAAACGTGCCACAAACTCTAGTCTGTAGAGTTTGCAGTATACAAACTACTAAACAGTATACTACCCAGACACAAGCACGTACGGCACAAACAGGACCGTATCACTCATACACAAATGGGACACAGATTCAGACACTGAAACAAATATCTACGGCACAAACAGGATCGTATCACTGATACACTTCTGCGACACAGACACAGACATTGAGACAAAATTTAATATCTACGGCACCAGCAGGACCGTATCACTGATACACTTCTGGGACACAGTCGCAGACACTGAGACAGATACCTACGGCACAAACAGGGCCGTATCACTGATACACTTCTGGGACAGAGACACAGACAATGAGAAAAATATCTAGGCACAGAGAATGCTGATTTCATTTTTTGCTAGTGGAACTAAAATTTTAATAAAAACAATGACAAGCTTACCTGCAAGTGGCTGAGACGATCCAGCCTGAAATGTGGACATCAGAAGAGCCGAGACGAACGCAAAGGCAGCACTGTAAAAGTATTTCCTGCACTCCATCTCTAAATGTTGCCTGGAAGTAACGAAGTGACGAAAAAGTTCTTGAGTTCTTCTGGAGATCTTTGCCGACAGACCAACTTCTCTATTCGTATGGAATAGAGACAGAGAAGACACCTGTTGAAAACTTTCTAAAGTAAAGACGTCTGAAACTAAGAGAGAATAACAGTCTCTTAATAGACTTGATGTCTTGTGGTTGTGATTAGCTGCAGTAGTAATTCTGTTGAAGAACAGTTGTTGAGATGTGTTCGCCACCAGCAGTTGCAAAAAGTCCCCCAGTAAAGGCACGTGAAGACTAGCGCGGACTAGTCGGGTTGCAGCGGGTTAGTATGTGTCTGTGTGTCTCAGAAGCGCCGCTTGCGGGCGGCTATTATAAGATCCACCCCGCCCTCGCAACACTTCTTGGTTGGACCCGGTCCAACCCGGCCCTCCCCTTTCCTTCCCCTCCCCTCCCTCCATCCCACGGCAGCAACAACAGCAACCCCACCACCGACACGCTACAATCAAGAGGGCGGGAAAGATGCAGGATATCTGTAACGCCCATGTGCAGGTGACTTTGTAACCGTTGTGTCGTCACAATGGTCTATGTGAGTGGGCTTCTGGTTCCTGTAACCACCGAGCCATGCGGAAAACATGACCATATTTAGAAATGTTCATTGACGGCCGTCAGCAGCCCCCGGCAGGCAAGACGTGTACCCGGTGACAACTACATGACAGGCCTCAAACCCTAAACATCACAATGGCCTGCCACGTAACCTGCCTGACGTGAATAGTGTTCAAGCGTTACCTGCGCCAAAAATTAATGGACAGGCTTAGATGAATCTGAACTTTTGCTGGCAGTCACCGCTGTGCAGTCCATTGGCGATGGTGTGAATCTGATCTGATTTTATATTAAATAATAATTCTTATATAGCGCGAAATCCACACCATTGTGGGCTCTAAGCGCTTTACAAAGTGACATTAAAGATTTAGAGATAAATTAGGAGGAACAAAAATGTATCTATAGAATATACAAATAAATGTAATACATGTATGAGGAACACATAGAGCGGGAACCAGCACACACGCACATAGGCGCACGCACACACACACACACACACACACACACACACACACACACACACACACACACACACACAACTGAGTAGAAAAAATAAAGGACAGGCAGAGACCAAGATTAAAAACCAAGAACAAGTACCAGTGATAATTACTGATAAAACCTAGAACAAAAGGATAGATTGAAATGAGCCACATAAAACCTTAAAAGATAGCAGTGGTGAGTATCATCGTCTTCATCGTCGTCATCATCAGTTATCATCATTCGTGTTCTTCTCAGCCTTTGTCCTTGTGAAGATTCTGATGATAACTGTGTGTGGGTGTTGGTTATCGGTTTTCCATTTCACGGTCCCTCACATTTTGAAATGGGATTTTCAACTCGCACGCTTGATATTGTGCGTGACGGTGTGTGTGTACACGAAGGCGAGACAGGCACCGTGAACGTGTCTGCACGTACATTTAATAATAATAATAATAATAATTGTATAGGCACTTTACCTCCTCTTCATTACCCGGTGTTGACCAGTTGACTGCGACAATGATACGAGGAGCAAACTCTGCTTTGAGCGGGTTGGTAACTCAAGCAGTTTCACTTCACGGTGTCAGACGCTCTTGTTCGCACTGAAACACTAAATCTTACCCTCTTTGCCATCGTGAATACCCATTAAACAGTGGAACGTCATGTGACGTCGAACATGTTTTTTTTTACTTTGAATGACGTAAAACGTTGCCTCAAACACTGAAGAACGACAGACGATCGAGATCTATACATAACCCATTCATACTCAGACAGTTTCATTCGGAGATTTCTAAATCTGCAGATGTTTCCTGTCTGCGAAGGAAGACACCCGCTTAGCAATGTGTGATACTTGCTGCTGTAGAGCACTGCACGTGCTGTTCGAATTGATACATTTCACTGTCGGAGGTGGTTTCCTGTTCGTGGGCGTTTTTCTTTTGAAACTCAATCACCCGACAGTCATTATAGTGAGAGCCTGCGAGACAAACTTGGGAAGAGACATGGTAGTTAGAACAGCCAGCTTCGGATTTCTATTCGGGTAACTATTTTTTGTGTGTTTAGTGTCGTTTCGTTTTGTTTTGACTTTGATCATGCTTATGGTATGGTATGGTATGGTATGGTATGGTATGGTATGGTATGGTATGGTATGCCGGCCGACTCACTATGGTATGGTATGGTATGGTATGGTATGGTATGGTATGCCGGCCGACTCACTATGGTATGGTATAGTATGGTATGGTATGCCGGCCGACTCACTATGGTATGGTATGGTAGACTTCTCCTCGGAGCACATGTCCATCTCTGCTGAAATGCTCACGGCGCCGGGCGAAGCAGTGGAAGCCTGCTGCCGCTAAGCGCTACTTCATGTGCGAACTTCCACCCTGCTATTCACTCTGGTGTGTGCGACAGTATTTCTGTTTGATTCTTTCTTTTGGCATATTGAACACAAAACGAACATATTATGGAAAAACCGACACCACAACACAAAAAAGACAAAAAAATAAAAAAATAAAAAATTGACATCACAGTTCAAAGACAACGAAAAGAAAAATAAAGAAGAACCAGACAAAGAACATCAACGGAAAAGCTGTTGAGGCCTTGGCTACGCGAATCAGTCATACACTGGCAGAAAGTTAGTCATTCCTATCCAAGTACATTTAGACACAAAAAAATCCTCCTTTTCACCTTTTCATATTATCTCCAAATAACCCAACAGCAAACTCACTCGAACAGACCATTTAAAGGAACGCACCTGACAGGAGTTAAAAAAAAAAAGTGAATGTCTCCTTTCCGCTCAGGCGTCACTGGAGTAATGCACGTCTACTTTCTCTTTGGGCCAGAGAGCCAGTTGACACAAATCCGTTTCCCTCACTTATGCTCGACCTCTTATCTCAGTGTGCAAAATGTCCCAGCTTCACTGGCAGCTTGCCTCTTTTTGTGATCGCCTGATATACACCTTGACCTACATAGCACAAAAATCACGAAAACCACGCTGTTTCATGACAACACAACTATCGACTAGCACACTCGCCAAACGGGGTACCTCAAAGAAACACCAAACATGACCCCACGGTCAATTTGTGTCCTTCTGCCACACTCCTACTGAGCCAAATTTAAATCCATGAATAAATGATTACTTTTTTTACTGAGGCCATCGGTGCACGACCCCCAGACTTACTTGGAAGGAATTGGGTTAAGAAAACACACACACACACACACACACACACACACACACACACACACACACACACACACACACACACACACACACACACACACACACACACACACACACACACACACACACACACACACACACACTAAGGATGATTAGAACCTTTCTAGAAGGCGTTAACTGATGGCGCGTTGTGAGGATGTTGTCTGCGAGGCTGCTCAATCCGGCCACACAGTATTCACCACTCGTTGACAAAAGTATGCAGGACTGCAGCCACGCGGGGGTTAACGGAAATTCATGTACACTGGCCAAAACAGCGACAGCAATCGTTAACTAATTCTGCCCCTTTTTCAAAACACCACTAGGTGTGGCAGTCAAGGGGTTAACACTTGCGTCAATTGTGCGCTCTCGGGGACTCTTCATGCAATTATACTTCCGTCCAAGGAAATTCTAGCCGCCGTAAAAAATGTCATAATCAGTGACGTATTCATTTGAACTCAGCCTCGTCACTCCAGAGGGCGTGAAGTTTTGTGTCGCCGCTAATATGAGCCCATCAGTTAAAATCTATTCTGGGTCACGTCAAGCGGGAAAAGAGGTCTCAAGGGTGTGTGTGTGTGTGTGTGTGTGTGTGTGTGTGTGTGTGTGTGTGTGTGTGTGTGTGTGTGTGTGTGTGATCTCTCTCTCTCTCTCTCTCTCTGCCTCTGTGTGTGTAAGCTCTCTCTGCCTTTGTCTCCCTCTCTTCCTCTGTGCCTCTGTGTGTGTGTGGGGAGGGGCGGGGTCTCTCTCTGAGCTCTCTCTCAGTGTCTGCCCACCCCTCCCCCCCCCCTCAGGCCGCCCCCCTCTCTGTAGGCATCCCCTGTCTCTCACACATTGAAACAAAACAAAACGAAACAAAACAAGGGAGACAATCAGCACGCGCAAATATTCAAACATGCGCTGTTACGTCCCTGCTGTGCTTCGGTTCCCTTCATTCCCGTGTCAAATGCGTCTTTGTTGATCCATACTTATAATGCGCCGTAACAAAAACAGGCAGAAAATGGGCTCTTTCAAACTGGGGATCCCGTATCGGAGCAATGTTTTTTTTTTCCACACCACCTACAATCCTGCAGGGTATGGAGAAAATGAAAATGAAAATCTTGCATTATGCTTGTATCGCCATTTACATCGCGAGACCTAATTTTTATAATAATAATAATAATAATAATTGTATAGGCGCTTTACCCAATTTCATGAATCGGCTCAAAGCGCCGCGAACTGAACCCAACACGCACGCTCACGTGAATCACAAGTCTTCTTTCGTACACTGGACATAAACACATTACAATCACGTGGTGCGAAGGGTCAGCTCAGCTATTTAAATTTCGGAATTTAAAATTGCATTTATGTTTTTCAAATTTGGTGGGCTGAACATTTCCAAAAGCAGAGGGGGAGGAAGCCGGAGTACCCGGAGAGAACCCCCGACGATCGGCCCGAATGAACGGTGCCACGTACATTCGAGAAGGAAAATTTTTTTGCCCCGAGTGGGACTCGAACCCCTGACCTCTCGCATTGGTGACCACCGACCGCCCCGGTATGCGATAATGTGGAATTAATTCATGCAGTCTGCAGGCTTAAGGGTTTCAATTGAGCGTGGAGTCACCTGTCGTCTTTGTTGGAAGGATCCTGTTTTGCCAGTGTGCTACTTTGCAGTGATTTTTGTTGTCATGAAAAAAGGTGATTTTCGTGATTTTTAAGTTGTTTCTCTATAGAGAAACAACTTTATGAGACGGGGCAGATTTTGCTACGCGCAGCAGCAAGTTTCAGTGATACAAAACAAGACTGTGACGTTTCTCCACACAATACTTACTTTCACGCACACAGTGACGTAACGAAATCTGCGTCATAGACACCATACGTGCACACTTTGCTGCTGCGTTCTTTTTGGCGGGAATGACGTGTGTGTGTGTGTGTGTGTGTGTGTGTGTGTGTGTGTGTGTGTGTGTGTGTGTGTGTGTGTGTGTGTGTGTGTGTGTGTGGACGGATGTAATGATGGCTATCTCCTAAACCACCTCGTTGGAGGCCTTTTTACTTTGAGATAAAATGGGAATTCACCTTCTCCAGATCTATTTTTCACGATTTTTAGCCTACTGCATTTTCAAAAGAGTTATCGCCGATTTTTGAAAATCGGTCATGTTACGAATTTTTTCGAAAAAAATGTTCAAATGGCTTCATTTTCTGAAATTGGGAAGATCATCCAATTATACTGCCTGTTTTCGTAGCACAGCTATGTAGCTCTGACAGGTTTTGTGTAAGAAAAATATTTCCGAGGTAGGGGTGGTTTGCATATAAGGCCAAATATCTATGAAAAGACTCCTTCAAATTACTCAACATTCCGGTATTTTTGTCACTTGTGCCAACTGCACATATGACATGAACTGCTGCACTATTATAGCTTTAGTATTAAGAATAGCAGAGCTTTTAGATAAACACATTTTTCACGTTTCTGCGAGAAGCGCCGGTCAAAAAAGTGCCAATTTTGCAATTTCGTAAGTACAAACCAAGGCACTTAAGTCCACGTTTCATCAGCTGTCTAGATCTTCCAGATTTTATGTCAAAATTAATTCAGTCACGGAAGTCACAAAAGCAACAAGGAAATCACAAGATATGTAGAAGTATCATCTGTCAGACGAGCAGCGTGAGGCTGACGTCAAATGTTTGGTTCACAGACAAAATCTGCAAGTATCGCCACTGCTTCCGACATTTCATCAGCCCTCTAGATCTTCCAGATTTCATGTGAAAAATAATTCAGTCAGAGAAGTCACAAAGCCAACAGGGAAATCACAAGACATGAACAAGCATCCTCAGACGATCTCAGTGCTAGAGGCTGACGTCGAAAGTTTACTTCACGGAATTGACGTCATCTCTCTCTCTCTCTGTATGACGACCTGCCTGAGGCTGACGTCAAATGTTTAGATCACGGAACTGACGTCTCTCTCTCTCTCTCTGGGGAGCCAGGGTGGCCGAATGGTAGAGCGTTGGACTTTCAATGCTTGGGCCGAGAGTTCGAATCCTGGCCGCTGGGGCCAAATATTTGTGCTGGCCTTTTTCTCGTTGTCCCGTCTTTGATATCACCCTTATGTGGGGGAAAAGGACGTTAAACTCCTAAACACCCACCCTCTCTCTCTCTCCCTCCCTTCTTCCCCCACCCGGCCCCACCCCCAGTCACGTGGCTAATCGGTCGAGGTCGTAGAGGATCTAGTGTCATTGGTAGAACTTGGAGAGGGGGGAACTGGCAACAATAACAACAAAACAGACAAAATAAAATGAAGTTTGGAGAAACAACTTTGTAGGACGGGGCCGTTCCTCCTTGTTATGTTTGCAAGGGCAAGGTGCATGCCAGGGGGTTGCAAGAGGAGGCAAGCTGCCAGAGAAGCTGGGAATTTTGTGCGCACAAGAGAGGCGGAGGTGACGCGAGTGGATTTGCGTGAAGTGGCCCTTCTTGCCTAAACAGAAAGTAGACTAGCATTACTCCAATGAGGCCTAAGCGGAAAGGAGACAATCAATTTTTTTTGACTCCTGTCCTGTACATGCCCGCCTTGAATGGTCTGTGAATGGTAATTTTTGTTTCTAGACTGAAGCATTTTTAAGGGGGGGGGGGGGGACTATGATGCCTAAGGCTAATCTGGAATGTATAGGCATTTTGAGGCTTCGTGCGTATGTATTGCTCTTGGACCTGCAGCAATGTCTCTGTCACCAACGAAGCATGTTCCGTGTGTTCTTCGCGAGTTTTTACACCTACTTGTGATATTGATCGAACGCACAACTGTTACCAGCTAGGCTGACAGCTGGCGTAGAAACCCTGGAAATATTCGAATCTATGCCAAACATTTAGTTCATAACGTGTGCTTCATTTTTTTAATAGAACCTCAGTTGCGTGCGGATCGCATCAGGTCAAAAAACAAGTGAAAGAAAAACCACCTTTTTTTCTACGGCTGGCGCCCCTCTTCATTGGTTCCTTTTATCTTTTTTTTTTTTCACACACTTATTGTGCACCATTGTGCTAACGGATGCCGTGGATGAGGGGGTGGGGTGGGTGAGTGGGTGGGGTGATGGGGAGGGGGTGAAAGGTGCGTGTGTGAGTGGAGGTGAGGGTGGGGGCTACACATTAGACTAAATCAGTGCTGCGAGGGGTTGGGGGGGGGGGGAGGATATGTGTGTGTGTGTGTGTGTGTGTGTGTGTGTGTGTGTGTGTGTGTGTGTGTGTGTGTGTGTGTGTGTGTGTGTGTGTGTGAGGGGAGTTGGGGGTACATATTAGGCTGCTGTCCATGTTTGTTCACACAAAAACGTCTTCCGTGTGTTTATGAGCCTGCACCACTAGGCCAAAACTCCTGTATCAGGAAACGCGTCTTGGCTCACCCAGACTTGGACAATGATGAGAAACAACGACATGAACTACATGAACTACATGAACTACATGAACTGTATGCTTTTCCCAACAGGGTCCTGTTGATAATGACGTCAGTGATGGGCATCGTGGGCACTGTGAGGAAGAGTCCGCACTTGCTGCACACGTACGCCGTCATCTTGTACATCCTGGTCACCTTCATGGCCTTCTTCTTCTCCTTTCTCTACTTCCACGTCGACATGGTGAGCATTCTCTCTCTCTCTCCCCTTCCTTCACACACACACACACACACACACACACACACACACACGCACGCACGCACGCACTGTCTCTCCCCCCCCCTTCCTTCACTCACACACACACGCACACGCGCGCACACACTCACACACACACACACACACACACACACACACACACACACACACACACACACACACACACACACACACACACACACACACACACACACACACGATCTCTTCCCCCCCCCCCCTTTCCTTCACACACACACACACACACACACACACGCACACGCACACCTGCTTCGACATCCTGCTCACCTTCATCGCCATCTTCTTCTTCTTTCTCTACTTCCACGTCGGCATGGTGAGCATTCTCCCCCCCCCCCCTCTTTCCCCCACAGCCCATCCCCCCTCCCCCGTCCCCTTGCCTGCAGCCTTCATCACCTTCTCCTTCTCCTTCCAATTCTCTACTTCTACGTCGTCGAGCATTCTTTACCCCCCTTCCCTCCCAACACCCCCTCCCCAGCCCTCATGGCTTTCTGCTTCTTTTTCTACTTCTACGTTGACAGGGCGAGCATTCTCTCAAGACCTGAACCCTCCCCCCCCCCCAACACCCCCTTCTCAAAAAAAACAAACAAACAAAAAACCCAACAACAACAACAAAACCCCACACCAAACAAACAAAAAAGAAAAACCAAACAACAACAAAGAAACCCTCACGAACACACCACAAAGAAACCCGCACAAACAAACAAACAAACAAACAAACAAATGAGTAACACGGTAGCACCTTCGCTTACTAAAGACCAGTACACAACCCATCTTTAACACTTGATGTTGCTACAGATCAAACACAAGCTGACGTTCTGCCTGAACCGCGTAATCCCCGAGCTGTACCAAGGGCCATGGAAAACGGACCCTGCCTCCTTCAGCTACGCTCTGGACAAATACCAGTACGAGACCGACTGCTGCGCGGCCGACTCCTACAAGGTCTACCAGACCTTCGTCGGCTGGAACAAGACTCACTGGAACACCCCACTCAAGCATTTCGACGGGTACAACCAGGGCGCCTCACAGCAGAACCCTGCCGCCGCAAGGAAGCCCATTCTTCTCATCCCTTGGACTTGCTGCAAGTTCAGGAAGGATAAGAAGAAGCCGAAATACGACCCGGGGCTCAGCTTAAAGGAGCTGGAAGCAAGCCTTGTGGACCCGAGCTGCACGTACAGGGTTACCACGACCTCTGTCAACCTGCTGCCGTGCTCGCCCAGCATACAGGACCAGCTCAAGCAGATCAGCTTCGTCTTCATTCTGGTTGTCGATACCTTGCTTTTCTGTAACATCGTGCGCTGCATGATCGGCATATATGGAGCGAAGGCCTACCGATATCAGAAAAACAAATAAAAAAGTTCTGATCCCATTGCCAGAAGAGGCCACATCGTGACCATATCAAACCGTCACATAAGCTTGCAACGACAGGGCCACTCTCCAGTCGACGAGTGCCGTACGCCTGTTAAGTAATGATTATATTTTTTCCCGCGTGATCTCTCATCAACATCCACGAAGTGTGTGTATATGTGAACACTCATTACAGTTCGAGCACGTAATTTCTTTTCTGGCATATTTTCCGCCAAACTCTGGGACACAAAATTTCGTTCACTTTTTTTCCGAATGTCACTGTTGCCTGGCAAATACTCGAAAGCTTTAGGGAGAGCCATCGTCAACGTTTCAGCTGCAATAAATTGAAAGTTGAAGACAAAGTGTGTTAACCAGGCTGGGACTCGAACCCGGGTCTACCGGTCCATGGTCCGAAGTGCTAATCACTACACTACGGGGTTCGGCCAGCATTATACTTTATATGTTGAACAGCTTTCTATCACTATCACTATCCCTGCAAACGTTACTAAAAGCGCTACCGTAAACTGCTGACTATCGTCTGCTTTAAACGAACGAACTTGATTACGTTATGCCGAGACCCTGCAGATGAACACATTGTGGTCACCAGGGCAAAGGGTATGATATCATTGTTATTAAACTGTCTCTGCTATAGACACGGTATAATCTCACTCCTGTGAGGCTGCCCTTCGGGACAACACGGCTAACCTTACCTTTATCTGTCCAACGCAGTTATGTTATCTTTGATATAATGGCAATAGAAGTGCATATACTTTGCGCTATGTTCCTTCGCAATTAAAACTGATACATCCAGTGGGATTTTACACGTTCATTTCGCCAGATATACGTGCTTCTTCCCAGTGTGTGTGTGTGTTTGTGTTTGTGTGTGTGTGTGTGTGTGTGTGTGTGTGTGTGTGTGTGTGTGTGTGTGTGTGTAGTGTGTGTGTGTGTGTGTGTGGTGTGTGTGTGTGTGTAGTGTGTGTGTGTGTGTGTGGGGGGGGGGGGGGCACATACAGATGTATTCAGCAAAAGTACGTTTTTCTTTAGGCAGATCAAATGAAATGACATCGGTACTACAAAGCAAACATGAACAGGAGAAGCAAGAACAAAAGTGGGGTCGACATAAAAGCCGGGACAACGAGAGAAAGGCCAGCACAAATACTGGCCCGAGCCGGGATTTGAACTCATGACCCAAGCAGCAACAACAAGATCTTTACTACTACTACTACTACTACTACTACTACTACTACTACTAAGTGAAGCTTGATAATGGCTTGACAAGAATGACGACGACGACAACAACAACAGCAACAACAACAATAACAACAACAACAACAACAACAACAACAGCAGCAGCAGCACCACCACCACCACCACCACCAACAACAACAACAACAACAGGTGAAATGACTAAAGTACCACCACGAAGAAGTACATACAGTGTCAATCTGATTGTTTGACGCGTCTTTAACTGAGTTCCTACCAATAAGTTTGGGGTTGTTCCCCAATGACCTAACTAAAAACAAACCCAACAAATTACAATTAATTTACGTCTGCATGGATTTAAATTTGGCTTAGTATGGCTTTGATTATACTCATGTTTGCTGCAGAAAGAGCCGCCAAGAAACCGTTAGTGTTGCCTGATTTTCGCATACAGGGCCAACAGCGGAAAGAGCCCAAAACGTGGGCTACTCGTGCGCGGTACGACATGCGCTTAATCAGTCCATCATCAGTGGGCCGGGTTATCTGTGGTGGACTTCGGTGCATTTACCGACGACCTTGCGCCTCGTGATCTCGATTAAGTACATTCCGTGGTCAGCCTACCAGTTTTCAGCACACAAGTTCATCTTTTGTGGATGTCTATCATCGCCTTGGTATGCATGTGCTTGCGACAAATCCCAGGCGTGCATTGAAGTGTCACTGATTAGTAAACCCATACAAGTGTTTTCACTCGAAGAAGAAGAAGGAGAAGAGGGAGAAGAAGAAGGAGAATAAGAAGAAGAAGGCAGAAGAAAAAGAAACCCAAACCTCAAACTGAGCATATTTTCATAGGATAAAGCGTCGATTTCAGTGACGCGATGTCCGTGGATAGGTTCCTAGTCTGCTTACTTCTGGGCGTCTTCCCGAGAAACGTGTGGTCGGACTGTACCAAAACAGGACCTTGTTCTTGCGAAGGGCCCGAAGGTAGTATTGACCTGTCGCCACTGGATGGAAAAGGCAGCCCTAAGTGAGTAGAACTCTTATTGTTTGCTTGGCAGTCTGAACAGTTATGTTCGTTTTCATTCTCGTGCACACAAAAGGGGTTCAGTTCACATTGTTATAAATGTCTGCGTGGTTGGTGTTTGTGTTATGGTAACATAACTCATAATGCACGCTCGATTGATAATACAGCCACAGGCCCACGAGTTGTTGAATAGTTCGTACGCTGGTTCGCGAGTTGTTGCGTTAAACTCCCAAACTCCCACCCCATCCCGCGAGTTGTTGAATAGTTCGTACGCTGGTTCGCGAGTTGTTGAATAGTTCGTACACTACACACTTTATAGTTTGTAGTGTACGAACTATTCAACAACTCGATAGAGTTTGTAGTGTATGAACTATTCAACAACTCTATAGAGTTTGTAGTGTATGAACTATTCAACAACTCTATAGAGTTTGTAGTGTATGAACTATTCAACAACTCTATAGAGTTTGTAGTGTATGAACTATTCAACAACTCTATAGAGTTTGTAGTGTACGAACTATTCAACAACTCTATAGAGTTTGCAGTGTATGAACTAGTCAACAACCCTATAGAGTTTGCAGTGTATGAACTAGTCAACAACCCTATAGAGTTTGTAGTGTATGAACTATTCAACAACTCTATAGAGTTTGTAGTGTACGAACTATTCAACAACTCTATAGAGTTTGTAGTGTATGAACTATTCAACAACTCTATAGAGTTTGTAGTGTATGAACTATTCAACAACTCTATAGAGTTTGTAGTGTATGAACTATTCAACAACTCTATAGAGTTTGCAGTGTACGAACTAGTCAACAACTCTATAGAGTTCGTAGTGTACGAACTAGTCAACAACTCTATAGAGTTTGTAGTGTACGAACTATTCAACAACTCTATAGAGTTTGTAGTGTACGAACTATTCAACAACTCTATAGAGTTCGCAGTGTACGAACTAGTCAACAACTCTATAGCGGTTGCAGTGTACGAACTAGTCAACAATTCTATAGAGGTTGCAGTGTACGAACTAGTCAACAACTCTATAGAGGTTGTAGTGTACGAACTAGTCAACAACTCTATAGAGGTTGCAGTGTACGAACTAGTCAACAACTCTATAGAGTTCGTAGTGTACGAACTAGTCAACAACTCTATAGAGTTCGTAGTGTACGAACTATTCAACAACTCTATAGAGTTCGTAGTGTACGAAGTATTCCACTCTATAGAGTTCGTAGTGTACGAACTATTCAACAACTCTATAGAGTTTGCAGTGTACGAACTATTTAACAACCCTATAGAGTTTGCAGTGTACGAACTAGTCAACAACTCTATAGAGTTTGTAGTGTACGAACTATTCAACAACTCTATAGAGTTTGTAGTGTACGAACTATTCAACAACTCTATAGAGTTTGTAGTGTACGAACTAGTCAACAACTCTATAGAGGTTGCAGTGTACGAACTAGTCAACAACTCTATAGAGGTTGCAGTGTACGAACTAGTCAACAACTCTATAGAGTTCGTAGTGTACGAACTAGTCAACAACCCTATAGAGTTCGTAGTGTACGAACTATTCAACAACTCTATAGAGTTCGTAGTGTACGAAGTATTCCACTCTATAGAGTTCGTAGTGTACGAAGTATTCAACAACTCTATAGAGTTTGTAGTGTACGAACTATTCAACAACCCTATAGAGTTTGCAGTGTACGAACTATTCAACAACTCTATAGAGTTTGTAGTGTACGAACTATTCAACAACTCTATAGAGTTTGTAGTGTACGAACTATTCAACAACTCTATAGAGGTTGCAGTGTACGAACTAGTCAACAACTCTATAGAGGTTGCAGTGTACGAACTATTCAACAACTCTATAGAGGTTGCAGTGTACGAACTAGTCAACAACCCTATAGAGGTTGCAGTGTACGAACTAGTCAACAACTCTATAGAGTTCGTAGTGTACGAACTAGTCAACAACCCTATAGAGTTCGTAGTGTACGAACTAGTCAACAACTCTATAGAGGTTGCAGTGTACGAACTAGTCAACAACTCTATAGAGTTCGTAGTGTACGAACTAGTCAACAACTCTATAGAGGTTGCAGTGTACGAACTAGTCAACAACTCTATAGAGGTTGTAGCACGCTATTGGGAAAACACGGTTGGAAATCTTCTGTCCGTGGCGCATCCAAGTTGGTCGTAGGGAACAACAAAGCAAAACTGAAGCGAAAAAGAACCTGAAATTCATGGACCGAAGTGCTAACCACTACACTACTTAGGCCAGTTATTTCACTGAAAACATTGTACTGTTTGGGTAAAACCCCATTCAACGACCTCATACAAAACTCAACACTGGAAGGCGCTAGTAATTAAGATGGGACATTTGCATTCTTTTCCAGATACAAAGACCAGCCTGATCAGCTGGGGTCTGGTTATCTGTTCTCCTGGAACCCTTGCTCGGCCTTCAGCGAAGCCAGTGGTTGTAACAGCGTCTCGGTTGGTCCTTTTCCCTATTCCTTTTCCGCCACAAATAGCTCAGTTAGGCGGAGGCTATATATACTAATATAGGCTTTTGGCCTCTTGCCACCGCCTGAATACTTGTTTGTGCAAACGGAACAGCGAAATAAAATCATCTTTAAATCAAATATCTCAGTTACATCATATACATGACTGATAAGACACTGAGCAGAAATGGAGTAATCTTTATCGCGTCTGTCGCAAAATCACATCACGTCTCGTTCTGCCTCGATTCTTTCAAAACTGTTTTGACGTTGTTGTCGACTTTGAATTGTTGATAGTGTAAGAATCGTGACCTCAAAAGACTACCTACAATAAACACGGCAAAAACTCCTACATTAGCACGTGGCTGCTACATGAGAGGCCCAATTTAAAGCACTTGGCGACCTGAGATTGGCGGAACAGTAGCGGGCAACACACTGAATGATTGTTACATTAAACTTAAGTGCCGCTATCTCGTCAACTCTTTGGTCGATAACTGCTCAGGCAGATATTAAATCTGATCTTGAAGAAGAACACGGCAGCTAGAATGCCCGGCATTTAAGTCATTCGTATTTCGATTTGACGAGCGTTTGTACATGTACTTTGCTTCAAACTGAGTTTGCTCAACAGGCATGTCAGATGGCAAGCGACCAGAGTGCATCGTACACTTTAGGCACTCAAGACACAGCAGATTTTGTGACAGACGCCACAACTGGTGACCTGAATCTGCAGTACACGGCTTCGGATGGCACTAGCACACGGTACACTTTCGTTTGTAATCCGTATTATGGGGGAATCGGTGGTCTAGTGGTTAAGAGACTTGTCACCAATGCAAGAGGTGAGGGGTTCGAGTCCCACTCAGGGCAAAGACTTTTTCCTTATCGTATGTGGCACCGTTCATTCGGGCCGATCGTCGGGGGTTCTCTCCGGGTACTCCGGCTTCCTCCCCCTCTGCTTTGGAAACGTTCAGCCCACCAAATTTGAAAAGTAAATGCAATTCTTAATTCCGAAATTTAAATAGCTGAGCTGACCCTTCGCACCACGTGATTGTAATGTGTTTATGTCCAGTGTCAGAGTGTGAGAATGCGAGTGATTCACGTGAGCGTGCGTGTTGGGTTTAGTTCGCGGCGCTTTGAGCCGATTCATGAAACTGGGTATAAAGCGCCAATACAATACTCATTATTATTATTATTATTATTATTCCCTGCGCACATCCTGACCCACCGCGATTGTTTGTTAGCGGGTCTAGCGTTCTAGTGTTGGTTGCCTTCCGGGATTCGAACTCACGACCCGAGCATTGAAAGACCAACGGTCACATGCCAATTTCGAAGGTTTAAAGTTCAGAGTTCATGTATTTATTTATTTATGTATCTATTTGTATAGATTTTGTTGAGTCTGTATGTAATAAAGTGACGTAGCCGTAGTTAGTATGTTGCTGGTCACGCTTGCGTAGCAAGTACTTTGCAGATATATGTTTGTTTGTTCTGAACAGCACTACCATTGTGACTCTAGTATGCGACCAAACCATACCTGACGGAACGCTACTCGTTGTTGGCGAGGCTACCACTCTGACCTATGTGAGTCTCTGTGTGTGTGTGTGTGTGTGTGTGTGTGTGTGTGTGTGTGTGTGTGTGTGTGTGTGTGAGAGTGAGACCTGTTTGAACACTTCAAGCACTATGTGCTTTTCACTACTCTCATTTATCGATGTATTTATCAACCATTTAGATGTGCGATAACATGTAGCATCTGTAGTGTAGCACGGCAAAAATTGTGTTATCTCTGTCTGTCTGTTTCCAGTCCCAAACCACACGAAACTCCATAGCATCACCATACCGTCATCCTCATCATCATGCATAACAACAATTTTCCCATCTTCCGACCACTCCGTGGATTTCAACCATGACCGAGAATGAATACCACTGGAGCTGGCAAAAGAGTTGGGGCAACACCCCCCCCCCCCCCCCGCAAAAAAAAAAAGAAAAAAAAGAAAAGAAAAAAAAACCGAAAAAAAAACCCCACCCGACCTCCACCCCCCACCCCCGGAAAAAAACAGATTTTTTTCATGACATTTAAACCAGTTGTTTTTTCCAACTCTACTTTTATTTGATTGGTATAAGTTCTCAGCTGAATTTTGCATGTCACCGCATCTCAAGGCAAGAAGAAAAGCCATTACCGAGGGGCGTCACATTGCATCCGTAAGAATATTCCATTGGTATTATAAACTGGAGCTTTTATGACATCTGAACTGTTTCTATTTCTCAGAACCCGACCCAGCAGAAGAAAAATCCCGCCTATAGGATGCACTTTAATCACTTTCATTTTCGGTCCGGATCTGAGTGTAGAATTTATATCTTTTGTCTCGGTTTGCCGCTCAGCCACGAAGGTAGGGGGCGGTTTACATGCACCCCGTTTACAACACCCACTGTTATTGTGCTTCCAGAACTTTGTGCTAAGTAGCATTCACTGTTTCTGTACTTTCAGAACTTTGTGTTGAGTAGCATTCACTGTTTCTGTACTTTCAGAACTTTGTGTTGAGTAGCATTCACTGTTTCTGTACTTTCAGAACTTTGTGTTGAGTAGCATTCACTGTTTCTGTACTTCCAGTACTTTGTGTTGAGTAGCATTCACTGTTTCTGTACTTTCAGAACTTTGTGTTGAGTAGCATTCACTGTCTCTGCACTTCCAGTACTTTGTGTTGAGTAGCATTCACTGTTTCTGTACTTCCAGAACTGTGTGCTGAGTAGCATCCACTGTTTCTGTACTACCAGAACTTTGTGTTGAGTTGCATCCACTGTTTCTGTGTTTCCAGAACTTTGTGTTGAGTAGCATCCACTGTTTCTGTGTTTCCAGAACTTTGTGTTGAGTTGCATTCACTGTTTCTGTACTTCCAGAACTTTGTGTTGAGTAGCATCCACTGTTTCTGTGTTTCCAGAACTTTGTGCTGAGTTGCATTCACTGTTTCTGTGTTTCCAGAACTGTGTGCTGAGTAGCATCCACTGTTTCTGTGTTTCCAGAACTGTGTGCTGAGTAGCATCCACTGTTTCTGTGTTTCCAGAACTTTGTGCTGAGTTGCATTCACTGTTTCTGTGTTTCCAGAACTGTGTGCTGAGTTGCATTCACTGTTTCTGTGTTTCCAGAACTGTGTGCTGAGTAGCATCCACTGTTTCTGTGTTTCCAGAACTGTGTGCTGAGTAGCATTCACTGTTTCTGTGTTTCCAGAACTTTGTGCTGAGTTGCATCCACTGTTTCTGTGTTTCCAGAACTGTGTGCTGAGTTGCATTCACTGTTTCTGTGTTTCCAGAACTGTGTGCTGAGTAGCATCCACTGTTTCTGTGTTTCCAGAACTTTGTGTTGAGTAGCATTCACTGTTTCTGTGTTTCCAGAACTTTGTGCTGAGTAGCATCCACTGTTTCTGTGTTTCCAGAACTTTGTGTTGAGTAGCATTCACTGTTTCTGTGTTTCCAGAACTTTGTGCTGAGTTGCATCCACTGTTTCTGTGTTTCCAGAACTGTGTGCTGAGTAGCATTCACTGTTTCTGTGTTTCCAGAACTTTGTGCTGAGTTGCATCCACTGTTTCTGTGTTTCCAGAACTGTGTGCTGAGTAGCATTCACTGTTTCTGTGTTTCCAGAACTTTGTGCTGAGTTGCATCCACTGTTTCTGTGTTTCCAGAACTGTGTGCTGAGTAGCATCCACTGTTTCTGTGTTTCCAGAACTTTGTGTTGAGTAGCATTCACTGTTTCTGTGTTTCCAGAACTGTGTGCTGAGTAGCATTCACTGTTTCTGTGTTTCCAGAACTTTGTGTTGAGTAGCATCCACTGTTTCTGTGTTTCCAGAACTTTGTGTTGAGTAGCATCCACTGTTGCCCGAGCAGCGGTCCGGGTCCGGGTCCTGGGCCAAATGGAGGGAGTGGTGATGGCGGGCTGTCAATCGGCAGTATACTGGTCATTGCGTGAGTATGGCGATCGATAAAGACGACACCGACCAACAAATCTCAAACAAGGCAAAAAGAAAACAACACAACAACAACAAAAAACAAAACACCCCAATACAGCAACAACAGCCCCCCCCCCCCAACACCCCCCCAAAAAAAGACAAAAAAAACAAACAAACCACAAAACCCAACCCAAAAACCTAAACCAATCAAACAAACAACAACAAGAAAAACAACAACAACAACAATAAACTGACTATGCCTACAATCACTTGGAGATTCTTATATATATAGTGCTTCTGCTCCTGACGGGATATAACCTTGCAGGCACCTCTCTCCCTCTCTCTCTCTTGATATGCTTGATATGATCTGTTGTATTTTATTTGTTTGTCTTTGGCTTTGCTTGTTTGTCTGTTTGTTTGTTTGTTTTCTCTTCTTTCTTTATACTTGTTTTGTTTAGGTTTTTTTTTCATTTTTGTAGTTTGGATCATGTAGTACTTCTTAGTTTTTTTCTGTGTTTGTTTTCTGTAGCAAGGACAAGTTGTAAGATATGCACTTGTGCTTAACACTTATATCCTTGTAAAATAAATTTCCTTCCTTCCTTCATTCATTCATTCATTCATTCTCTGTCTGTCTGTCTGTCTGTCTCTCTCTCTCTCTCTCATACGTGGTGGAAGAGGACGTCAAACTCCTACACACCCACCCACCATCTCTCTCTCCCCTCTCTCTCTCCACCCGCTTTTCGCCACTTATTTGACCTCGTTGACCCCTAGCAGGTGTCAAGCCATTATTGCGTATCAAATAAGGGCATAAAATACCAGGACAGCGGGTCAAATTTAAAATCAGCAAAACTTATTTACGTAACATAGAAACGGTATGCACTAGTTTTAGCGAACGGTAAATCACAAGTTGTCGCCATGATATTGGAAAACATAATTGATGATGATTGACGTATAGCATTTGTATAGCGCAACAAGAAAACTTCCATGCAGTAAGCATTCTTACGGCGCCTTTTGAGTGGGAAGGAGGGGGGGGGGGGAGAGAGAGAGAGAGAGAGAGAGAGAGAGAGAGAGAGAGGATGCGTTTTGAGGTTCCGCTTGAAGGTCATGAATGACGCAGAATCTGACTTGAGGTGAGCTGGTAAGTTGTTCCAGAGGCAAGGAGCTGTACTCTTGAAAGCCCGTGCACCAGAGCGTTTCTTGTTTGTGTTGTCATAGTAGCCTGGGACAGCAAGTCTGGACTGGGGAGAAGATCTTAGGCTGTGTGCAGGTCTATATAGAGTGGCATGAGCTCAGCCAGATATAGTTATATAATTTTAACATAAACAATTTTTCATATCCGCCGCCGTGTGCTTGTGTGCAGGTTTGTAAGTCTGCTAGTG
>JACVVK020000152.1:1010000-1090000 GCA_018292915.2 Batillaria attramentaria
CTAGGAATCTTGCTCTGTGTAATCTGCACGAACTACACCGTGGCTGACGACTGTACCAAGATCAACTCATGTTCGTGTAACAGTTCCGAGGGGACCATTGATCTCTCGGCTCTTGGAAATAATGACGGGAGTGCGAAGTGAGTAACAGTTTTGCTTTTGACCACACGGACCTCCATAGCATCGTCATACCATCATCCTCATCCCTATCATCGTAGATAATGAAAATTGCCCCCAGCTTCCGAGCCATCCGTGGATTTCATCCATGACCTGGGAGGAACACCACTGGAGTTGTTTTAACTCCGTGTACACTATCGCATGTTGGACAAGTTGGGGCTGCTTCTAACCTTTCCATGCAGTTCCACACGAGTGTGATTCACAATGGACGGGCGTTTTTCCGGTGCTATGACGCTTCAGATCAGAGCACCAACATTCAGCGGGTTCTCACGAAATAGCACCGCGTTATTCCAATTAAAAAAAGCCATCGGAAAAACGGTTCGGATTTTCAGTTGTCGGTTAGAAATACCGAAACGGGCCGTTTTCTCAAAAAGAAAACCACTTCTTAAACGTTACTACAATCTAATGATGCAGCGGATTTGGTCTAGTGGTTAAGGCAACCGACTTCGAACCTTAGCTGCCTGGTTCGAGTCCCCGGTGGGCAGGAATATGGTGGGGATTTTTCCTTACCATGTCGAGTCCAAAATTCATGTGCAGACTCGTTTACGGTGCCTGTATCGCCTCCGTGTACACACGCACGCACACATATCAAGTGTGCACGTTAAAAATCGCACGTTCATCTTTCGAAGAAGAGTAAGCTGTGGCCGGTGGCGTGGAAAAACAGAAATACTGTCGCACGCACCAGAGTGAATAGCAGGGTGGAGGTTTGCACATAAAGTAGCGCTTAGCGGCAGCAGGTGTTCACTGCATCGTCCTCCAGCCCTGCGGCGCCATGAGCATTTCAGTTGAGATGGATATGCGCGCCTAGGAGAAGTCTACCATACCATACCATACCATACCATACCATACCATACCATACCATACCATAATTTAAAGGTGACGGCTTTAGATGAGAGCAAACATCGTTGAAAGTTTTCAGGCGGCATGGCAATGAAAAAAGGTCGACCATTTTCATTATCTGCCCACTTGTCCTCATTACTTACTGACTAGCAGGCCCCATGGGCTCGCCTTCACGCAGCGGGGCTGATTTCGCTGAGCTTGCCCACCCCTTTTGCTATCTTTCTTTACTGTTATTTCTGCCTCCATCGGTCCATTCACCTGTCTCTTGCTCTCTTAAAATCTCCTCCGGGGAGAGGTCAGTAAGCGGGTGTCTGCTGACCCTTGGTCCAGTGAGACATCTGAGGGTCGTTTCTGAAGTGGCAGTTTGAATCAGTTGCCCAACGTTACTTTTTTTTTTCACGTAGTGCAGACACACTTAGCCGCGAAGTAGTCTTTGTGGCTTGCGCGGCGTTAAGCCTCAAAAACTCACTCACTCACCCTTACTGTCTAGCAACCATCCACGTCTCTTCGCTCCAGCTCCGACTAGGTATAAGACCTACACCAAGTTCTTCGCCAATCGGACAAAGATCATTTCAGTACCGAGCCCCTTTAATTTTGGAATTCTCTTCCTCAGTGCATTCGTAATGCATCTGACTTACTTGATTTCAAATCCAAACTGAAAACCTTGTTCAGACTGTCCTACGACTAGTTTCACCACGGATCTTGGCCCATTTTGAGTGTGTGTGTGTGTGTGTGTGTGTGTGTGTGTGTGTGTGTGTGTGTGTGTGTGTGTGTCAGTATGTGTTGCATACTTTTGTTTTATTAGTTTAGTTTAGACTTTATTTGTGAAGCGCCGTGAGCTCACCTTGTGGGGATACTGCGCTATTAGGCGTTGGGACGCACCCAAATTACTGCTTAAAAAATCGTTTCCGTGGACAGGTTTTCTAAAGTACAAAAAAAAGGGTGATCCTAGATGTATTTTGTGTGCTGAATCCAAATCTGAAGAGTTCTCACCTGTAACGATTCGCATTTTTTTAGTAATACCATTTTCTATTTTTAGCACTTGTACTTTTGACTGTGCGCACCTGGCGACAAACAAACTTATGGCATTCTATATAATTCATGGAAATTTTGTTCAGTTTGTTGAAAAACAAACATTCTGGACATGTGAAACAAATCTAAGAGACTATGGGTCCTGTGAAAGGCTTTGAAAAGAGATAAAGACAGTGATATCACTGATAAGGACAAAGCTGTTCACAGACTAATTCAGTGTCAGATGCATGCCAAACTGACGCCTCAGGAGCGTGTGTTTGTATACATACATACTGTGCCAAAAGCTCCAGGAGAGCATAACAATGAAAATCAAGATCTAACAAAAAAAAATTGAGGACTTCAACACAGATTAGTACTGTATGTATCGTATCTGGGCTTGCGACGCGGAGCATAGCAAAGAGTCATTGAAAGTTGAGCACAGCTATGTCTCCACATGAATGATGCAGCATTACCATAGTATAACTTATCAGTTGATTTAACTTCTAAGTCTGTGCATCACTAAAGTCTTTCAGTGCACTTTAAAAAAAAAATCTTAATACTTGTTATGGACAAGTATTAAGATTTTTTTTTTTAGTGTACTGAAAGACTGTAGTGATGCACAGACTTAAAAGTTAAATCAACTGATAAGTTATACTGTGGTAATGTCCATAACATGAAAAATAACCACAGACGCGCAAGACATTTTGTTTATGGAAAGAAGACTTTACCCAGTAACCCCATCCAGAGATATATAAAACTATAATAAAAAGGAATAATAGAAGTATTTAAACCAACAAAACCAACCAACCAACAAGTGAGAAGAGGAACACTCAAAGTGGTATGATGAATTTTATTTTTTATTTTTTTGTGCATTTCATGTATGAAGATGGAGTTGAGAATGAGTATCAAAGATGATGTGAAGTGATGGGTTAAAACGTATGATTTGTAGTGTGTATCTGTGTACGTGTGTGTAGGTTAGTGTTTATTAGTGTGAGTGTGTGTTTTGTTAGGTGTCTCCAGAAGTGGTGTGCGTGGGCGTCTGTATGGGTGTGTGGCTGGGTTTGGAAGTAAAGTATTTTTCTGCAGTGTGGTGGAGGTAAGAGTGGTCTGTGTGATCTGTTTGGTGTGGCGTATGTGGGTGTTGTGTACGGTTGTCGTGGTTTTGGTGCAGGGTATTTGAAGTGTGATGAGGATGTTGTGGGTGCAGATGTGGATGTGAATGATGTGTGCATATGTGTAGATGAGGATGGTGTAGATGCGAATGTGGAAGATGGTGGCATGGGTGTAGGTTTGTTTGATGAGGGTGGTGCAGGCAGGGGTACAGATGAGGTTGGTTCAGGTGTATGCGTGGATGAGAGTAGTGGTTTGGTTGAAAGTGGTGCAGATGTGGATGTGTGTGAGGGTAGTGTATGTGTGGATGAGGGTGGTGCAGATGTTGATGTGGGTTGTATGTGCACAGGTTTAGGTGAGGGTGGTGTGGATGCAGGTGTGGGCGTGCACAAGTGTGGTGGTAGGGGTGTGTTCCTAGTGTATGCATCAAGTACTGTCATGTGTGGTGTGTGTTCCTGTGTAATCTTGTGTTTGAGTCTGTCCATTATGTTGTCTGTAAGTGTTGTAGTGTTAAGAAGAGAGTAGCCTTGATTGTTGTGATATGATTGAAGGTCCATGATGCAGTGTAGAAGAGCACTTTTGATTCTGAGGTTGATGTCTGTAAGAAGTTTTTGCATGAAGAAAGGTGTAGATCCGGGTAATGTGAGCTGTGGTGCATATGTAAGTGGTGCTGGGAGATTGTTGTTGTTGTTTGAGTGGATGTCAGTGATGAGTTGGTCTAGTTGGTGTGCAGTGTAGAAGTGTTGCAATGCTGTGTCAGTGTCTGTTGTGTACGTGTCCATGGGTTTGTCAAATTCTCTATTAATAATATCCAAATCCTCTGATGTCAGTATGTATTATGTTGTGGTTTATGCTGCGTGTTCTGTGTTTGTATCCGTGGTGTGTGTTATGGTGCTTATTGAGTGTTCTGTGTTCATGTCTGTGGTGAGAGCAGTTGTGTGTGTTGTGGTGTGAGCTGGAGTGTGTTCTGGTGTTGTAAGTAGAAATATTGTCAGGTGATGATGATGATGATGAGAGTGAAGATGGATAAATGATATTGATGGATGAGGATGATGCTTGTGGTGGTCATTTCTGTGGAAAGAAAAATAAGTAGTTCAGTTAATGTGGTTGTGTCTGCGTTTCTTTTGTCTCTTCTTTTGCAACCTCTTTGCTGGTGGTGCCTCACTCTCTGGCTCTGTGTGCAACAGAGACACATCCCTTGAAACCCTTCCTTCAATTCTGTGAAGCCTGAAATACATCATAATGCACAATGTTAGAGAAATAAATAAACATACATGCTGCTCATACAATTTACAAAACACACAGTTTGCCGCCGGTAGTTAATGAAAATGTAATGAGAGAGAGATGTATTTTATTTTCCGTCTATAATGGTAATGCCACATGCCCTCATGGCTTTTGTTCTTCAATATCAATGAAAAACTTTATCAATTGGAAACTTACCGGGCTGAGTCAGTGAATCGGTTGTAACATTGCCTGTGAAATCCAACACCTGCGTCAGAAGCCTCATGCAAACTGCTACATGACTCTGCAGATGTTGCGACGAACACGCGAGCCACGTCACCTTGAGCCCCTACCAGACGCTTCCATTTGTTCGAGAAATCTAGAATTCTGTCAAAAGTTGTCTCTGTTAGGGCGCAAATCGCTTCATCTTCGTTTGTAGCACTAAAATGAATGACACAACGTACTTTTGCAGCAGACGCCGCCGAGAGCGAAGCAGACGACGCCATGCTGCTACTCCGCACTGAAGCAAATAGGCTTTTTTTTCATTGGTCAGAAATCAAGCAAGCGGCAATCACAACTCAGCGGTTGTAGTCTCCCTTGTTTTTGACAGAGCTCGATTTTGGCAGATTATAACAGACGATTTCTATAAAATGCGAATCGTTACACGTGAGAACTCTGCGGTTTTCAAAAAAGAAGGTGTTGATGAGCTGTGTCATAAAAAATCTTGTACTTTAGTAATACCGTCCACGGATTGAAACAAACGACATCTCCGTCCCACTGCCTATATATAAGAATGTTATGTTATGATGATGATGATTATTATTGTTATTATTATTATCATCACCATCATATTCATTATTATTACTCTCTCTCTCTCTCTCTCTCTCTCTCTCTTGAGCCTCAGTTGCATGCATGGATGGATCAGACTTGAGTTTGATTCTCAGCTTGTTCCTGGGTGTTTTTTTTTTTGGTCGTGCATCCATTCTTCATTGGCTCTTTTTTTCCCAAAGCGGTAATTATCTTTCTTCTTGTACATTTTCTTTCGGACTATTATAACAATGTATTATTATTCCACTGTGCTCCTACCAATGAGAAGAGTTTGATTTGACCTAGACTCCTAGCACGTGCATTCCTAGTACATAATTGTATTCTCTTTTGCCCATAGATATCTCGACCAACCAGACGCTGATGGATCGTGGCAATTTTCCTACAACCCCTGCCATAGTTTTACCGAGGGAACGTGCAGTGATGTTGCCGTGAGCTTTTTAACCATTAAACGGGGGAGCTATTTAACTCTTAAGAGCCCAGACCCAACCACCCCCTGCCCACTATACGATACGAATGGTTAAAAAGAACAAGCCACTGCACACCAGGAGGAGCCACTTCAAGCCACTAGGCGTGGGCCTTCCCCGCAAGGCTCGAGACCGCTGCAGATTGCATAATAGTGGCTTGAAGTGGCTCCTAGTGATCTGAAGATTTCAATGATAATCGCAATTTTTGCAATGGGCTTTTAGGTGTACTATGCCAACTGGAAGATTTGTTTTGAAACAGATTCGCTTCTGAGAGCCGTTGTACTCTGGAAACACTCTATCTTGATGATTAATTACAGCTTTAATGCGATACAATATGGCCAGTATGTCAATATTGTGTACACTTTGCGCGAGCGGTCGAACATTCAAATTCTACGATTGGTACAATTCTCTCCGTTCACTGTGCTCGCCGCGTCAGTGAGTACGCCTCTTTTGGATCAGTGCCAGCATTTGAGATGCTGCCATTGTGCAGGTGTCTAAAAGATGTGATACTAGACACCAGGCTGAAAACGATCTGTGAGCACAGGGTGGGTGGGTGGTGGGTGGCTGTTTGAGGGTTTAACGTCCTTTTCCACCACATAAGGATGATATCAAAGACAGGGCAACGATGAAAAAGCCAGTGCAAATATTTGGCCCTAGCCGGGATTCGAACTCTGACCCTGTGAGCACAAAAACCATGAAGCTTTACAGACACCTTGATTATTGTGGTCGAAGGACACAAATACACAGGGCCTCAAAATGCCTATATATTCCCTATTAGCCTCAGGCTTCATAGTCACCCCTAACAATGCTTCAATCTAGAAACTATTACTACCATGAACAGACCATTCAAAGGCACGCACCTGACTGGGGTTGAAACAAATTTGACTGTCTCCTTTCCGCTCAGGCCTCACTGGAGTAATGCACGTCTACTTTCTGATTAGGCCAGAGAGGCAGTTCTCACAAATCCACTTGCCTCACTTGTGTCCCGGGCTTCTGTGCAAAAAGTCCCTGCTTGACTGACAGCTTGCTTCTTTTTGTGACCGCCTGGCATGCGGCTTGACCTACATTAACACAAAAATCAGGAAAATCGCGCTTTTTTATGACAACCAAAAATCATTACAGACTAGCACACTCGCCAAACAGGGTATCCCAAATAAACACCAAACATGACCCCACGGTCAATTTGCGTCCTTACGCCTGTCGTACTTTCAGGCTTGCCAGGTGTCAACTGATGCCTCACAGTTCTACAGTATCGGCACACAAGACTCGGCTCAGTTCAAGAAAGACTCAGACGGCAATGTCATGATAGAGTACAGCGCTACTGATCAAGGGACCCAAAGGTAAAGTAACTGACACGTAGACAGTTCCTGACTGACAGATCATGCTAGCCAATCAAAGCACGCGAACGAGACGCGTGTACTCCGACAAACAAACTCACACCTGCGGGTTAGCTTGTCGGAGTATGTGTCTGACAAAGAGATCAGGGCCCGTATGTAAAAGTCGAGGTTAATTTAACCAACGGCTACAGGCCTAACCCAGACTAGGACAAAAGAAACCCAAAAGCAAAATTAAATACAAAAGGAAAGGAAGAAAGGAAGAAAAAAATCATTCTATAACAGCTTAGGCACCATGGTGGACCCGCTTCTTGATTTAAAACTAAAAACAACAGAAAAGTTAACCCTAGAGCTAGATTAGTTCGATGTTAGACTCTAACCCAGGGCTAAAAGCCCTAACCTATTACATACGGGCCCTGAAGGTAAAAAGCGTGTGCTGCGTGCGGTTGCCATGGAAGATTCGTTTTAGTCAGTGGGCGTGGCAACAGATGTCTTGGCAACATGTTAATTGCAAAGAGAGCACGCGTTATGATTCCTTAGGTACAGATTACCAAGCATGCAACCCCCACATGCATGCACAAATGGCATGGTCATGAAAACTGGGGCTTTTACATTTTCCTTATTGTTGAACTAATATATTCGATTTTTAATAAGATAACTCTTAAGAGCTTGAACCCGACCACCCCCTGACCGCTATATAATGAGACTGGTTAAAAAGAACAAGCCACTACACACCGGTAGGAGCCACCCCAAGCCACTTTTCCGCAAGAGCGGTCGGTGGTCTAGTGGTTAGGAGACTTGTCACCAATGCGAGAGATCAGGGGTTCGAGTCCCACTCGGGGAAATTTTTTTTTCCTTCTCGTATGTGGCACCGTTCATTCGGGCCGATCGTCGGGGGTTCTCTCCGGGCACTCCGGCTTCCTTCCCCTCTGCTTTGGAAATGTTCAGCCCATCAAAATTGAAAAAAATAAATGCAATTCTAAATTCCGAAATTTAAGTAGCTGAGCTGACCCTTAGCACCACGTGATTGTAATATGTGTTTACGTCCAGTGTGTGAGAGAATGCGTGTGATTCACGTGAGCGTGCGTGCTGGGTTCAGTTCACGGCGCTATAAGATGATTCATGAAATTGGTTAAAGCGCCTATACAATACTCATTATTATGATTATATTATTATTAAGGCGAGGGGTTTCCCGCTAGGCCCGAGACCGCTGCAGATTGCGTAATAGTGGCTTGAAGTGGCTTCTAGTGATCTGAAGATTTCAAGACAAATTGCGATTTTTGTATGGGCTTTTAAGAGGTGTTTGGTTTTATGAGTCGGAAGTTTCACAGAAATGCAGAATGCTCAAACACTTTATCTGAACAGCATGGTCAGTTTGTTCAGTGCCTTGGTTTTGTGTGATTTTCGACAGCATTTTTCATCAAATACTTTTGTAAGGTTTAGTTAAAGGTAGAATCTGTTTATTACTGGCGTATGTAGAACCACTCAAGTGTCCCTGGTCTGTGACAAGTCAAGTGACGACACATTGAAGGTTAAAGGAGAAACTAGCTCCGGCTCTGCTGTCTACGTGAGTCTCTCTCTCTCTCTCTCCTTCCACTCTTGTCCCCCATTTTTTACACACACACACACACACACACACACACACACACACACACACACACACACACACACGCACGCACGCACGCGCACGCACGCGCACGCACACGCGCACACACGCACGCACACACGCACGCACGCACGCACGCACACACACACACACACACACACACACACACACGCACGCACGCGCGCGCACACGCGCACACGCACGCACACACGCACGCACGCACGCACGCACGCACGCACGCACACACACACTCTCTCTCTCTTAATGTGTACATACAGATAATGTACCCTCTACATTCATGTCAACCTCGTCTCACACAGACATGTCCACAAGGAGCACCACTGCATTCGCAATGGAATTCAATAGATCAGAAATGGCATCCCCTCCCCCACCTCCATCCTCACCCTCACCCTTACCCCCACCTCCACCCCCACCAAATCTCAGCTACCTAAACAAGACCACCATATTTGCTTTCAATCAATCAACCAATCAATCAATCAATCAATCAATCAATCAATCAATCAATCAATCAATCAATCAATCAATCAATCAATCAATCAATCAAATTACATTATTATCCCCGGGAAACTTAAATGGTGTGTCAACACACACACACACACACACACACACACACACACACACACACACACACACACACACACACACACACACACACACACACACTGAAGTTCTACAGTTGCAGGTCAGCAGACGGGAAAGGCAAGAAAGCTTTAACTCATTGAGAAGTCGAATCGAAATCCCTGTACCATACATTACATGTATTATAACATTATAATATTATATATATTTCCGCAGGCGATGACATTGACCAGTAAACACTGCTGTCCCAGTGGGGGCAAGCCGGGTCCCGGGCCAACAGTCACCACCAGCCTGGAGTTGTCGATTGGAACCATTCTCTGTATGGCGTAAGTATGGAGCGTGTCGCTTGTGAGCTGTAGGGAAACTTCGACCCTTCACCGTTACAAAGAGTCGCGAATCTCGCGAGGCTATCAGCAGTAACTTCCGGTTGGTCCGTTCCTGCGCCCTCCACTGGGGCTTAATTAGCTTAAGGCCGTTCTTAACCGGGCGAACCACCAGTCCGGCGAACTTGTTCGGCGAACTGAGTATTGTATACGAACAGGGCCAGCGCGCACACGTACGTAGTTCCAGAGGTTCGGACGAACCAGTTCTCTGTCTTAACCGACCGTTAATGACTATGATATGCATACGTCATCGCCCGAACAAGGCGGACTCGGAAGTTGAGACAATCGTAAACAACCAAAATGGCCGCCTTCGTAGATCGAGACGACCAGGCATTTGCGGTAGTTATCGTTTTGAGTGAACTCTTGGAAGCCGAGGAAGAGGAGAAAAGAGGAAAAAAGCGCAAGAGAGGGCAATGTGAACTGAGTCGATAGCCGCCATGCCGTCCGCCATTTGCCTCAACTTTGTACATGCGCACAACAGCTCTCCCCGCGCAGCCAATCACAGCGCAGGATCGGCCAAAGGATCGCGAGGGTTCCCACGACACGCTATGCAGACCTCGAACCTAGTTCGGCGAACCTTTCGAACCAGGGTTTGCGCACAAGTATTTGGTCGGTTAAGAAACAACGTGCGCGAACCTAGTTCGCCGTACTCTTCGAACCTAGTTCGCGAACCAAAAGTCCGCCCGGTTAAGACGGCCTTTAGGGCGGGCAACCCTAAAACTCTAAAACAACAAAAACAACAAGAAGGTCTAAGATAGTCAGCTATCAGGTACCGATCAAACGATCAGAATGATGTCGGCCTCGTGGCCTACATCCATCAGATTCTGTAATCTTATCGTGGTCTATTCTAACAACAACAACTGAAGCGGTTAAGGATTAGTCATATGCGACGCTCCGGTTACTTCTTGGCACTAATAGTTGTCATGACTTGTGGGCACTAATAGTTCTCATGGCTTGTGGGCACTAATAGTTCTCATGACTTGTGGGCACTAATAGTTCTCATGACTTGTGGGCACTAATAGTTCTCATGACTTTTGGGCGCTAATAGTTCTCATGACTTGTGAAAAAAAAAAATTTCTCCGTCCCTAAATCGCGTACAATTTTTGTTGTTCGTGTAATTCAGGTTAATGTGGTGATGTAAGTTGACTGGTAAAAAGATTTCATGTCTGTGATTTCAGGTTCGTGGGGCTCCTTATTGTGTACATTGGCGTTGGCATCGCTATACAAAAGGGTGTGAGGAAAGCACAGGGCAAGGAGGTCATACCCAACTACAGTCTATGGTCCTCCGTCCCCGGGCTGGTGAAGGTAATGGAATTAGAAATCCAACCAACCAACCAACCAACCAACCAACCAACCAACCAACAACCAAACCAACAAACAGCTGTCACAGATAGAGGCTGTCATTCAACAAAAACAAACAAACAAACAACAACAACAACAACAACAACACCAAAAAACGACAATCCCCCCGAGCCCACCCCCCAAAAAACAACAACAACAACAACAACAACAACAAACAACAACAACAAAACAAACAAACAAACAAACCCACAAAAACGAAAGAAAAACAAAACAAAACAAAACAAAACCCAACCCAACCCAACAACAAACAAACAAAACAACAAAAACAGACGAACATGTCTTCCCTCTCCCCACCAACAATTTACGAATATGGACACAGTGATAATAACAACAGCAATACTACTACTACTACTACTACTACTAATTGTATATTGTGTAGACGCTTGACCCAATTTCTTGAACTGGCACAGAGCGCCGCGAACTGAACCCAACACACACGCTCACACGCATTCTCTCGTACATAGGACTCGAACACATTACAATCATATGTTGCGAAGTGTCAGCTCAGAAATTTAAGTATCCGATTTTAGACTTGCATATATTTTCACATTTTGTGGGGTAAACACTTCCAAAGCATAGGAGGAGGGAGCCGGAGTACCCGGAGTACCGACGATCGGCCTGAATGAATACCACCATATACGAGAATTTAATTCTTTGCCCCAACCTGACCTCTCGCATTGGGGACGAAATTTTAGTCCACCGACCACCCATATAGCATACTATATGCTATATATATATATATATATATATATATATATATATATATATATATATATATATATATATATATATATATATATATATATATAGGAGGGGTGAGTGAGTGAGTGAGTGAGTGTTTGGGAGTTTAACGTCCTTTTCCACCACGTAAGGATGATATCAAAAACGCGGCAACGAGGAAACGGCCAGCACAAATATTTAGCCCCAACCGGGATTCGAACCCACGACCCGAGCATTGAGAGTCCAGCGCCTGGGAGGAGGGAATAGGATTTACAAATCAAGCGTGTGTGATGTAATATTTACACTGCCTTAACTGTTACCTCCTGGAATCAACTGAAACAGCGTTTGTGTTTGTGTCAATCATTGGCCACATTGCGCCTTTCAGTCATCCTGTTCAGTTTGCACACACATCCTTCCACAACAATCACGCGTAAATTCACTTTTATTATTTCGCATGTTTGCCCACTGACACAGGTAACTTCTTCCTTTTTTCGTCAGGATGGCGTGAAATTTACCGTAACCTGTGGAAAAGGGAGCCCTTCATACAGCAAGATTTGATCCTTCTCGACCATTCTCTCCATACTGTTGATTTTACGTATTCACTGATCAAATTCTCACTACTCATACTGATCGTTTTGTGAATACATCCTTTATCATCATTTGTCTGACAGCGGTTTGTGTCGTGACAGTGTGTCGAACTATGTGAGAGATGTATGCCTTTGCGTGCGTGCGTGCGTGCGTGCGGTGTGTGTGTGTGTGTGTGTGTGTGTGTGTGTGTGTGTGTGTGTGTGTGTGTGTGTGTGTGTGTGTGTGTGTGTGTGTGCGCGTGTGTGTGTGTGTGTGTGTGTGTGTGTGTGTGTGTGTGTACACTCCACTTGAACTTTGGGATAACTGCTTGATTGATTGAGAAAATTTGTCACTGCTGGCTTGTGTATGGTTGCGTTAGGGTGCGTGAGATATTGTTCAAGTGAGGTTCAGGATGAGTTGTTTGTTTTTTCTCTTTGTTTCGCTCTTTTTGTGCAGTCATGATTATTTGTGTGATCTTTGTCATCAATTTGTGATTTTTGTTGTCGAGATATACAGTGTTTATCAAACAATAAAGGTCAGTATATGTCATGTTGTAATTTGGGATTTCTCGATTAGTTCTGTAACTGCTGAGATGAGTTTTTTTTTTTTTTTTTTTGAGTTTCAGACTTTTATTACCAAAACTGAGACCACGGACCCTCAGAATTTACAAAAGGACCCTCAATGATAATATTATTGTGTTTTCAAATCACAGGGAGAACTGGGCTTGTTTGGTTGGTCGGATTTTTTTTTTTTGGTGAGCCTCAGTTGCATGCAGGCTGCCTCAAAATTGTTTTTTTTTGTTGTTGTTGTTTTGGTTTTTTTTATATTTTTTTGTGTTTTTTGTTTGTTTGTTTGTTTTGTTTTGTTTTGTCTTTATTTTGTTTTGTCGAGCATCCTCTCTTCATTGGCTCCTTTTTTTCCCAAACAGTAGTTACTTCATGAACATGTTTTTTTCCTTTACATACATAGGTAGGTTATTGCTGGCAATGACAGCAAAAGAACAATTGTTACATTCACAATAGAGGGAAAGATGATTATCGTTGCTGCTTAGATGAGCTGATACCGATATTAAGGGCTTGTTGAAGGCTCCCATGTAAGAAATGGTGATTGCGGCGTTTTCATCTCTGTGTCTGTGTCCGTGTCCGTGTCCGTATCTGCATCCGCCTGTCTGTCTGTCTGTCTGTTTGTCTGTCTATATCTGTCTCTCCCCCTCCGTAGCTCCCCCCTCTCTCTGTCTCTGTCGAACTCGCGAGAACACACGCGCACAGACTGTTGCACTTGGTCCGCCCACATTCATCACGCCTCAAAACTGATATCGCATTTTTCCACGGCGAATATACTGTGATAATAACTACATGGACTATCAGCTGTCAAGTACATTGATCGAGCTTTGCAAAATATTGCTGTGATAATCACCTACACAAAGCGGGGTCAGGTCAAAACTCTGCTCAAACTAGTGGAAGTACTGTAGTCGGAATTGCTTTCGTCACACTGATTCCGGAGGTCGGCGGAAGGACTCGGCCGAGAAAGAGAGAGTCTCGGTGCGGAGCTAACGGTAAGATGTCCGGCTCTGCGCATCTGTGTAGCGTTACGCCCCTGGTACGGGGATGGGATCTGCGCCGCACTCCCACTTTAGTTGCTGCTCGAGTACGGACACCCGAGTGTCGGAAACGTTTACCCCGTGCCGTGCTGGAACCGCCGGAACGAACTCAAATCGTCAAGTCAGGTCATTTATTGTTGACCCTCGAGGGGCATTAAAAAGAAAAACAAAAACGACCACAAACAAAAACAAACACCCCCGAAAACAAACAAACAAACAAACAAACAAACAAACAAACAAACAAACCAAACCCCCCAAACAACAAAAAACAACAACAACAACAAAAAACCGCGAAAATAACAAAACACATACGTCGACACAAACAATGCATACTAACTCTGATCACCAAAGGGTGTAAACACGAAATACAATAGAAGAGAGAGAGAGAGAGAGAGAGAGAGAGAGAGAGAGGAGACGAGAGAGAGAGAGAGAGAGAGAGAGAGAGAGAGAGAGAGAGAGACAGGTTCAAAATACACAAGTCAATCTGCTAGCCATGTGTTCTTATCCCGAACATGATCGACTGATAAACCTGTTAACTGCGAACGTTTCCTAGAAAAGGCACGGACGCTAAACACGTCTGGAGCGGTCGCTCCGTCGCCGTCCATACTGACATAGTACCGATTCTTGGTAATTGACAACAGTACAGAAACACTGGATGCAACTTAACACAAATTTCTGAAGAAAAAAAAACAACAACAAAAAACAACAACCAAGAAAAAAAACAAAACAAAAAACAACAACACAAAAACCGAACAAAAGGAAAGAAGAAGAAGAAAAAAAAACAAAAACGAAAACAAGCAAACAAACAAACAAACAAAAAAACAAAAAAACAACAACAAAAAAACAGGAAGAGTAGATGCTGCTCAAAACCATGTTGTAGGGGTGTAACAATTGTAACAACCCAAATTTCCCATGCTCGTATGGTAACATAATTATGCCGAAACTCTCTCTGTCTCTCTCTAACTCACTGTGTGTGTGTGTGTGTGTGTGTGTGTGTGTGTGTGTGTGTGTGTGTGTGTGTGTGTGTGTGTGTGTGTGTGTGTGTGTGTGTGTGTGTGTGTGACCTCACCAGATTTAATTTGCATACGTATTTTTTAAAAGTGTCGGAACTTTTATATTCTGCCCACTCGCAAGCCTGCATATGGGCATGTTAACCGGCCCTAGCCTCGTGACCGGAGCGGCAAAACGAGACCAAAGATAAAAATTCTACACTCACATCCGGTCCAAAATGAAAGTGATTAAAGTGCATCCTATAGGCGGGATTTTTCTCTGCTGGGTCGGGTTCTGAGAAAGAGAAACATTTTAGATGTCACGAAAGCTTCAATTTATAATACTAATTGAGTATTCTTACGGATGCAATGTGACGCCCATCGGTAATGGCTTTTTTTCTTGCCCTGGGGTGCGGTGACATTCAAAACTCAGATGAGAACTTATACCAATCAAAAGAAAATAGAGCTGAAAAAAGAAACTGGTTTAAATGTCATAAAAACAGTCTGTAATACCAGGGGATCATTCTTACGGATGATGTGTGGCGCCCTTCCAAAATGGCCTGAGATTTAGGTGGTTTTGTTGTTGTTTGGTTTGGTTGGTTGTTTGTTTGGTTGGTTTTTTTGTTTGTTTGTTTGTTTGTTTTTTAAAGTTGTTTCTCTATAGAGAAACAAACTGTATAGGACGGGGCAGATTCCGCTGCGCACAGCAGCAAGTTTCGGTGATAAAAAAACAAAACTATGACGTTTCTCCAAACAAGACATACTTTCACGCACACAGTGACGTAACGAAATCTGCGTTATAGACACCTTACGTGCATACTACGCTGCTGCTAGAGCTGGCGGTACAAACCGGTAATACCGGTAATACCGGTGCACGGTGACGTGGTACGCAGTACCGGTACGGCCAGCTGTACCGGTACGTACCGCAAGGGACATAACTGTCATAGTTCACGTGCAAGAAGCCCGATACGAAGCCCATATGTTCTCTGATGTGGCTTCGTACAGAGCTGAGCTCAGGCTGCCAAATGATGCCCGGCCTCTCGGCTGGTGGAAGCTCAACTCCTTCCGCTTCCCGTTCTTGTCAATGCTGGCCACTGCCCTCTTGGCAGTACCAGCCACAAGTGTGCCATCTGAGAGGGTGTTCTCCACAGCAGGAGACATTGTAACTCAAGAGAGGGCATCGCTGAAACCTAAACATGTGGACAGGCTGATCTTTCTTTAAAAAAAATTGGGACTGAACAATGAAAACAGTATGTCTACATGTTTAGGTTCTGCTGTGTTACAGTGTCTCCTGCTATGTTGTCTGCTTTTATTGACCAGCTTAGTTAAGTCACTGCATTTTATTTATTTTTTTTTGAAAATAAAGAAAAGTAAAGAAAAGTACAACAACAACAACAACAACAAACAGTTGTGTAGTTTACCTCTCTCTCTCTCTCTTTTCTCCTGTTTTGCACTCCACAAATCCTCCCATTTTTTGATTCACTGATACTGCGCAACCTCAATGCGTCATTGTCAACTGCTAAAGTGCATGTGTTATCGTCAGGATTGGTCAGCACGGTACACCGGTACAAAAAACCGGTACGATGCAAAAAATACCGGTAAAAAACCGGTACGGTCCTCTGTACCGGTACCCAGCACTAGCTGCTGCGTTCTTTTTGGCGGGAGTTGTGCGACGTGTGTGTGTGTGTGTGTGTGTGTGTGTGTGTCTGTGTGTGTGTCTGTGTCTGTGTGTCTGTGCGCGCGCACGGATGCAATTGTACCTAGATCCTAAACCACCGCGTTGAAGGGCTTGGTACTTTGAGATTATATTGGAAGTCACATTTTCCAGGCCGACTTTTCACGAGTTTTCTCTTGCCGCATTTTTAGGAGAGTTATCGCCCATGTAAAACAAAATCGGTCATGTTACCTTTTTTGACGAAAACGTTGTTCAAATGCCTTCATTTTATAGACTTTGGAAGTTCATCATTATACTGAATAGGTTCGTAGCACAGCTCCGTAGCTCTGACAGATTTTGTGTCAAAAAAACATTTCTAGTGTAGGGGTGGTTTGCATGTAAGGCCGACTATCTATTGATGATTGAAATTAGTCATCATTCCGGCGTTTTTGTCAAGTGTGACAACTGCACATATTACAGGAACTACTGCACTGTTATATCTTGAATATTAAGAATAACAGAGATTTTAGCGAAACATTTTTTTTTAGTTTCTGCGAGAAGCACCGGTCCAAAGGGTTCCAGTTTTGCGATTTCGTGAGTACAATCCAAGGTATTCAAGTCCACGTTTCACCAGCCTTCTAGATCTTCCAGATTTTATGTAAAAATTAATTCAGTCAGGGAAGTCACACAAGCAACAGGGAAATCACTACACATGATCACGCATCCTCTGTCAGACGACGTTCCTGAGGCTGACATCAAATGATCAGTTCACAGACAAAATCTGTAAATACGTATCGCCACTGCCGCCGACATTTCACCAGCCCTCTACATCTTCCAGATTTTATGTAAAAATTAATTCACTGAGTCGGGGAAGTCACAACACCAACAGGGAAACCACAAGCATCGTCACAGTGTCAGAAGTGTGCGTCATTGAGGCTGACGTCAAATGTTTCGTTCACGGATTTGACGTCATCTCTCCCCCCCCCCCCCCGGGGGGGGGGGGGGGGGAGGCGGGATGGCCGAATGGTAGAGCGTTGGACTTCCAATGCTTGGGTCGTGAGTTCGATTCAAGGCTGGGGCCAAATATTCGTGCTGCCTTTTTCATCGTTGCCCCGCCTTTGATATTACCCGCGTGTGTTGGAAAAGGACGTTAAACCTTCAACCCCCCCCCCCCTCTCTCTCCTGATTCTAGATCCGCTATAGCGTGGCAGGTCTAATGTCTTTGATAGGTGTTACACACTTGAAAAGAGAAAGAAAAACAACTGAAAACAACAACAAACAACAAAACAGATGAAATAACATGAAATTTGGAGAAACAACTTTATGGGGTGGGGGCCTTTCCTCCTTTTTTGTTTTGTTTGGCTGCCCCAACTCTTTTGCCAGAAACGTTCCGTCAGGTATGGTTTGGTCGCATATTAGAGTCACAATGGCAGTGCCGTTCAAAACAAACATATATACACAAAACACTTGCTACGTAACCAACAACATAGTAGCTACGGCTACGTCACTTTATTACAAGTTTGTATTTACCGACAGACTCAACAAAATCTATACAAATAGACAGACTCAAAACTGATATCGCACTTTTATGCCACGGAGAATATGCTGTGATAATAACCATACGGATTATCAGCTGTCACGTACATTGATCGAGCTTTGCAGATATTGCTGTTATAATCGACAACACGGGGTGTAAGTCAAAGTGGACGTCAGTGTTTCCGGTGCTCCTCCGCGTCAGAGACAAAATCTGTAAATATCGTCACTGCCTCCGACATTTCACCAGCCCTCTACATCTTCCAGATTTTATGTAAATATTAACACTTTCAACCCTGCCACCGTATCACCTACGGTCTCGTAGACCCTAACAATAATATGCGTGTATGTGACCGACTCTCATACGCTCTGCACAGTGGAAGATTTCCCCTATAGGATGTATCCAATACTTCTTGAGAAATAGGGGTTTGTATGCAAGAGCCCAGCTTTAGATCTAGCACACTTGGGAAAACTCCCAGGCAGAGGAGCGTTATCGCTATTGAGATTCCTTCACTGAGTCAGGGAAGTCACAACACCAACAGGGAAACCACACGACATGAGCAAGCATCCTCTGTCACAGCGTCAGAAGAAAATGGTAGAACGTTGGACTTCCAATGCTTGGGTCTTGAGCCGTGATAAGACTCGTGTTTGCTGCAGTAAGAGCCATTAAGGAATCGTAAATCTTGCCTGATTTGTGCATACAGGACCAAAACCGAAAAAAAAGAAGATATTATGTGTTTGAAACAATATGAAAATGCACTCGTCTTTGCATTTCAGCCAGGCGTTAGTGGAAGTCGTTGTTTTTGAGGATAGACGGCCCCTTTCTCGGTTTCTTTAAGGAAAAAAGACATCGACTTTTACGCAGAAAACCCATCCAGGGGCCGTGGTCACGACGCGTTCGTAACTTTTCCGCCACCGATTTACGCACGCGAGGGTCCGTAACTTACGATTTGTGATCAAATTGGGTGGTCATGACGTTTGCGCAGAGTTACGGCCGCTCGGAAACCCTTGCGTATTGTACACCACCTAGGAGGGTGTCGGAAAGGTGCCGTAGCCTTTGCGTAAATCTGAAAAATGGCGGCCCGCTTGATTTACCAACTGCAAATGAGAAGAGCATTGCGACGGGAAAGGGTGTTCCGCGATCGTACTAACCCTTTTGACTTGTACGACGATGTGGACATGCTTCAAAGGTTTAGATTTAGGAGGAGAGACCTGCAGGAATTGTGCGATCTGCTGTAGGACGACCTGAGGCACCCGTGTAGATCTCGAGGGGGCGCGTTCAGTTCACTACGCACCCTGCAATGCAAAGGCCTGTATGGCCGGCCGTACACACATCGTGGGTTGATTTGTGGGTTAACATTTGTTGTGTGTGTTTCGGACTAGTTCAGTGCTGAACGCACTCGGTCAGTCCTCACTGATCAGCCACCACCTTTTTGATCGTATGCCTGTCAATGAAGGTCTCATCAGTTCATTGTGTTGTGGACCCGAAATGTGTGGGTTCCGAATTCAGAGTTATGGTCGAGTCATGTTTCTCTGCCGTAGCAAGTCAGGTTAAATGCGTGGCATGTATGTGGAGAGTTCTTGATTGAGGTTCATTCCGTTGGTTTTCTTGCCAGTGAGCCTGCTACATACGGTTTGTACGTGCAGTAAATGCTTCTACTGGTTGTAGTCCGTCCAATGTTGAGATAGAGACTGCTAGGAAGTGGTCTATATGCGACCTGCATGCTCTCCTGATCACACTCTCCACATACATGCCACGCAATTTAACCTGACGCTACGGCAGATAAACATGACTCGATCAAAAATTCTGTAGTGAACGCGTACTGAACACACCCCCTCTACTCTTCACGCTTCACGCTGGAAGGAGAATTTGTGCAGGCCACGTGATGGTTTTTTCCGTGGGAATCCCAGGGGTCCCACACCTACTAAAAATAACCCGTACGTGACACCGTTTCCAGTAAGTGCGCGTCGCTGTGACCGGCCCAACTAGCGGAAGAGATAGTTTCAAGTAGCCACGTACGAACTTACGATCCGCAACCCATTTGCGCAAAGAAATTTGCGTTCGCGTCGTGACCACGGCCCCTGAGGTATTTCATACGCACTGAAATTCAGCTTGACATGCAAGGAAATGGTGTTTAGTTTCGTTTTTCAGTTTCACGCCGACAGACCGAAGTCCGTTGGATACGCTCAGAAGCGAACAATAGAAACACTCAGTGCTACCCTTAGGAAACACTCTGTCCTGGCGAGGCTACTATTGAAACAAAATCCCGGCCCGGGCTAAGCATTTGTGCTGGCCTTTTTTTTTTTTTTTTTTTTCGTTGCCCCGTCTTTGATTTCACCCTTACCTAGTGGAAAAGGAACGTTAAACTCCTAAACGCCCACCCACCCTTCTCGTTGTCCCGTCTTTGATATCACCCCTATGTGATGGAAAAGGAACGTTAAACTCCTAAACGCTCACCCAACCTTCTCGTTGTCCCGTCTTTGATTTCACCCTTACGAAGTGGAAAAGAATGTTAAACTCCCAAACATCTACCCACCCTTCTCGTTGTCCCGTCTTTGATATCATCTTTATGCGATGGAAAAGGACGTTAAACTGAACTCTCAAACATCCGCCCATCCCCTTTTGAAACAGAGTAGCACCGGAAACACACGCACTCTTTATGATTATACCCCGTGAACAAAACTCACCTGTCAGTAGGCCTGGGCCCGCATGTAAAAGTCGGGGTTAGGGAGTTTAGCCCCGGCTTAGAGTCTAACCTCGAACTAAACTAGCTCTAGGGTTACATTTTCTGTTGTTTTATTGTTTTAGATCAGGAAGCGGGTCCATTCTAGAAAGGTGCCTACGCCGTTAGAGAAGGATTCTTGTCTTTCTTTCTTCTCTTCCCTTTGTATTTAATTTGCTTTTGGGTTTCTTTTGTCCTAGTCTGAGTTAGGCCCGTAGCCGTGGGTTAAATTATCCTCGAGTTTTGCATACGGGCCCAGGGCTATTATCATATTCGAGGTCAAGACTATGTGTATCAGCCGACCTGGTATTTGCACATGGGTAAGACAATGCTGACGTAAAATCACGAGTGCGAGTGACTATGTCATTTATCAATACCTGCCGGACGGCGATAACCACACTACTGGTTATTTTACTGCTCTGCCACGCTGATACATGTGAAGATTGTGTGTGTTTAACTCAGTTCCTACGCTCCCAACAAAAAGCTTTCCGAAGTGTGAAAAAAGTTTACAGAGTCGACCGTGCAAGGACAGTCAACTCTGTCACAGTTGCAGAGTTCACACAGTGTCCAGAAACCGCGACAAAACCGTGCCGAAAAACTGCCCCCACTTCCTGTCGGGGTCCGTCCACGCTACTGTGCACACGATCCCCGTGCAGCCCGGCTCATTATGTGACCACGCCGCGGATACGTCAGTTTAGACGACTGAGCGATGTCGGACATGGCGCAAATTATGCTACTACCGGTAAGTACACTCGTGTTTGTACATTAGCAATTTCGTTTCTTGCGTAAACATTTCAGCTCGCATACGAGCGACACTGACCAAATTCAAAAGTGACACGACTTGTTTGGGGATCACTGCGGACAGTACTGACTCGGTCACGGCTGCCGTGATGACCACTGCACGGACGGATGACCACTGCACGGAGATGTGCACAGTAGCGTGGACGGACCCCGACAGGAAGTGGGGGCAGTTTTTCGGCACGGTTTTGTCGCGGTTTCTGGACACTATGTGAACTCTGCAACTGCGACAGAGTTGACTGTGCTTGCACGGTCGACTCTGTACAATTTTGTTCACACTTCGGGAAGCTTTTGGTTGGGATCTTTAAGTTTGGGGTTGTGTAACAGTGGTCTCCCATAAAATCATACTTGATTCAGTCTGCATGGATTTACAATTTGGCTTAGTGGGAGTGTTGCACTTTGACTAGACTCGTGTTTGCTGCAGTAAGAGCCGTTAGGGAATCGTAAATTTTGTCTGATTTTCGCATACAGGGCCAAAACCGAAAAAAGAGTCAAACACGTGGGATACTCGCGCGCAGTACGAAATGTGGAACTGTTTCTGACTGACGGTGCGTGTAGACAACAGGATACTTTGCATGGTAGTTTCGCCGTGTTTATAGAAAAGACAACAAAACAGTCATGGTCTTTATAAAGCCGGGTGGAGCGATGTTGGCTTTTGTGGTGGAACTGGTTTGGCTTGGTGTCAATGTTGCCGACCCGTGCACAAAGACAGGACCGTGTTCCTGCAAGTCGGATCAAGGGACTATCGATCTTTCTGCCATTGCAAGTTCAGGCGGCAGTCCAGCGTAAGTGTGTGTGTGTGTGTGTGTGTGTGAGAGAGAGAGAGAGAGAGAGAGAGAGAGAGAGAGAGAGAGAGAGAGAGAGAGGTTTGGTGGATGTTGGTACATGTATACACTGTTATCTAATTTTGTCACCAGTCACTCTTCTTCTTCTTCTTCTTATTGGTAGTAGTAACAGTAGTAGTAGTAGTAGTAGTAGTAGCAATTATCATTTAAGCCTATGTGTATTTTGCTTTTGTTTTTGCTGTCACTTTTTTGTTTTTGTACCTCGGCCCGTTTGTTCTTTTGGTTTATTTTTCTTTCTCCCCCCCCCCTCAAACCCTGTGTGCACTTTGCTGTTGTTTTGTATGTCTCTTTTTTTGGGGGGGGGGGGGTGGGGGGTGGGGGGGGTCTGTTTCTTTCTTTTTATCCTTTTAAAATTATTTACTACTTTCTTCATTTGCTGTTGTTTTTGTTTTTGTTGTTTTTGTTTTTGTTTTAGTTGGTTTTTTTCCCTCAAATGCGCCCAAGGAACTCTCAAAGTAATAAAAACTTTGAACTTGAACTTAGCCAACTAAGCAATTCTAATTCTTCCCTTTGATAGTGGGACTAGCCGCCGGTCGCGACTGATTGATTATCCCTCTTTCTGTGTGTTTGGTACGGTGCTTGGCACATACGGCAGAGCTAGCCACTCAGATGAGTGGGTGGGTGGGTGTTTAGGGGTTTAACGTCCTTTTCCACCACATATAGGCCGTGGGCCAGAGGCCTCTAAAAGGCCTAGTTTTTGAGTTTTTTCAAATTTGTGCAAATCACTAAATTTTAAGTGTACCTAAATGTAAATTTCACGCTGATTTCAAATCTGAAGAGATCCCAAACGTAAGTATGCGCACTACTTCAGAAAATGAGGTACAAGTCTGTGATGACCCTTCATAAGAAGTATCAATACTGTGATGTTTTGTGGCTGCAAATGATGCACTATTCTATTCAAAACAATCTGTCTTGTCCCTTTTGCCTATGACAATATAAACTATACATGATTAGTAAACAAATTTGGCAGTTAAGGTTACTTGCAGGTAGGAAAAATATAAGAGAGATAATAAGAAGATAAGAACTTTATTAATCCCCTCAGGAAAATTTATCGTGTACAGCTCTTGATCACATAATACACAGTACAACTATTATGACACAAGAACAAAATCTCCATGAAGAAATCAGCCATGCACCCACACGCGCGTCCACCCATCACTATATATATGCACCCACACACTTAAGTCACTTATCCATAGTCATAGCATACACTCTTCTCATGCATACTGCCATGCCACACACCACAAAGTGAAATAACCTGCACACATAATACATACTACATAGTGAAGCTATGTATTATAATTACATTATTAAAAACAAATCTACAATTCAGGGGATACTACTATAGTTCATCATAGGTACTGATCTACTGGTGTACGCCTATGTAATTTACACCATGCATCCACGCACTCTTCACTCATACACCCATCAAATACACTCCTGGCAGAAATACTGTTATGAATTTCATGATTAAGAAGAAAACTGTAATTCAAAATAATTCAGTCCATCACAAAAACAAAATCTCCACATAAAATCAACCATGCTTTGCACACTTATCTGCTCATCCACATATCACATGCGCACACACACTCAGCCATCCGTACACTCCACACCTCCACGCCATACATCACCTGGTGAAATACATTCGGATTTCCAATGCACTAGTCATCTTGCCTCATAATTTCAAAGATAATATAAAAAGAACTAAAACTGTTAGAATACTTTGAGAACACAACCACAGCAGGGGTTATTTCACTTTAGCAGCACACTGTACAGCGCAACAGGTAGTGGACGGCACGCTCTGAAAACAGACTAAGACCTACAGTTATCTGATCAAAGCTAAGTTCTAATCATCAATTAAACGCTTTAGTAGCTTCAGGCAAGAAAGATCTCCTATGCCTTTAAGTTTGGCTTGCAGGAGTAATTATTCTCCCACTGAATGTACTTCTCTGGCCCTCGATGAGGCTGAACAGGGGGTGTCAGACACTGGACATGACAGAGATGGTTTTTTTCCCAAGTCTCTTATAATAAATTATCACTTCAAGCCTCTTCTGGGGTTTCCCCACCACTGACTCAGCTTTCTTTACAACTTTGTCCACTCTACCCCTGTCCTGTTTTGAGATCTGACTACCCCAACAGACACAGCCCAAGAAGAGGACACTGCCTACAAAAAGTACAATGGACATGTATACATGTGTGTAAAACATGTTCAGAGTTTTCTCACTAGCATCAAAAGAGTGTAATTTCCTCAAGGAGTACAGTCTGGATTGAGATTTCTTTATCACATGACCAGTGTTAGCATTCCAGTTCAGTCTGCTGTCAATAATCACCCCCAAGTATATAATATATAGGTCAACCCTCTGAAATACCTCCCCCTTAATATCTACAGGATCAACATACTTGGCTTTTTTCCCTGAAATCAATGACCATTTCTCTGGTCTTACCAATACTGAGATGTAAATAATGACACCACTCAACAAAGTTTATTGTAAAGATGGGCAACAAACATCATAATATATTATATTGGGAATGAGGAGATTGAGACGCAGCAGTATGCAATAAAGCTGAAAAACAAAACAAAAAAAATCCTGACTGAGTACAGTGCCATTAGTATTTAAAACGATAAATTGAACAGCATAATGAAACAGTAATGCTCATAATTACTTACAATACAAGGCAGAAAACTGCATGGTCTGTTTTCACGGTCTCTTGGTGTAGCACCTGAATGCCCTGTCTCATCATCTGACTGGTCTGTGAGAATTTAAACTGGTGTTGTCACACTCTCAGATATTGTGGCTTTAATTGTTAATACCTCAGACGTCACTGTCAGAATTTACACTGGCATTGCCTTAGCCCCCAATGCCAATGCTGTGGCTTTACCAGTAATTTCTGTCACCTCAGATATCACTGTCATACTCTGATGTGTCACTGTCACAATCTGAAGCACCATCACACACCTGGCTCTCAGCTTCATCTGCACTGTTAGCTACATGTAAGATGTCTTGTGCAGTGGCAAGAATCTTTCTCTTTACAGTCCCACTGACATCAGCAAATTTGTCCAGCCAAACTTCATTAATAGAAGTACCACACATCCACACCAATAAATTGAACAAGCCCACAAGAACCATCTCCATAGCATGCTCCGTTGTGAGATCCTTGCTGTCAGCAGGCCATACTGCTGGTGATGTCACTGACATGACCTGCTCCCTCAGATACATGCTCCCATGGTAAAGTTGCCTCTTGTTGGCCTCATCTGAAAAATATTGTACCAGCAACAGGCATATAGTGACCTTAGGCAGGATGCTTGGCACAGCTGAAATACTCCCCGATCCCCTCCAAACAACTCAATTAGTACTAATCTAGGAAGTAGTGGAACTCTCAATTTTTTTTTTTTTTTTTAATATACGCTATTCATCGTGCTACGTTGAAGTGACCGTGACTACAAAGAAGTCTAGACCTGTCTATATATTATGAGGTCCGGCAACGTAATTATCAAGATCACTGAAAAATGCTCATATTATCATTGTGATTACATACTATTTTCACGAACTTCTCATTCAGTTTAATAAATCAAACCTAATCCGAAGCACCACGTACAAAAGTTGCAGAAACTTACCTTGAACTATGATATGCCTGTAATCGATTGTAGCATTTCTTGTGAAACCCTGCCTCGTCAACGTTGAGGTCACTAAAGGCTTCCAAAGAATGACGAGCGACGTCTCCTTGAGTGCAGACGAACAAAGACCACCTTTCGCGACATTCCGAGACTCTTTGCATCGTTTTCTCGCTGAAAGAAAACTGTTTCACTACTGTTGGTCGCCCGTACAAGCGTCGGCAGCCATGTTTGTTTCCAAGCGTAGTCTCTTTCTGATTGGTCGAAAAATTAATTTATTCATCAAGTGAATGAATCGGCGCCTCTTCAGTAAAATCCGATTACCTCCCTTACAAGCTCTTTCTAATTATCTTTCATCCGCGATTAAAAACCAGTGCGCAACATTTCAGCTGAGATCTCCCAGTTTCTATCTAGTTATGGTGTATTATTGATGATAAAAACCAGAAAATGTCATTTGCATTGCAAAAATATTTTATGACACGAAAACCGAGGGCGGCCCACGGCCTAATACGGTTGATATCAAAGACGGGGCAACGATGAGAAAGCCAGCACAAATATTTGGCCCCAGCCGGGATACGAACTCACGACCCGAGCATTAGAAGAGCAACGCTCTACCATTCGGCTATCCCGGCTCCCCCCACTCAGATGAACACTGACCTGTAGAAGCTCTTTGTTTTACCATTGGTGCAACACATTACAGCCCCCCCCCCCTCTCCCTGCCCCTATTCCTGGTAGCCAAATATTTTGTGCTGACCTTTTCCTCGTTGCCCCGTCTTTGAGACGTTAAACTCCCAAACACCCGCCCACCTACTCACACGTCTGTTTCTTTCTCCCAGCTGCTTTTAGTCGAAGTCTCGTGATCCTCATCAGAGCCGTAGCACAGCTCCTAAAAGTGCTCCGGCCGTAAAAAATAAATAAATAAAAAGGTACGGTCCCTGGCCATTATGTTCTCCTCAACTTCAACGGAAAACAAAAGAACTAACTGTTATTTGTTTGAACGGGGAAACGCAAGTTAAAAAATATTTTGATGAAGAGACTTTATTTTGGAAGAACTTTTGCTTTAGAAACCCTCCTGACTGTACTCATGAAGACGAGGGTTTTTTTTTTTTTTTTGGGGGGGGGGGGGGGGTGTTGCCCAAAAGTGGTCCGGCCATGGCCGGAGTGGCCGGTAGGGCTGCTACGGCCCTGTCCTCATTCATTTGAAGTTTGGATTTTTGTGCAGATTTCAGGATCAGCCTGATTCTCAGGGAAAATACAAATTTTCGTACAACCCATGCAATCCGTTTACTGAGGGATCGTGCACAGATGTGGCAGTAAGTCTGTAGTTTGTTATTTAACGTTTCCACTTCAAACGCCGTCACCATTGCACCGCTTCCAGAAGCTCGGAATACACCCAATCCTCACCCTCACCCCCACCCCCACCCCCACCCCCACCTCCAATCTCACGGAAGGCACTTTGTTTTGATGAGGGACGAGTTAAATCGGATCATTATCATAATTTAATTTCAGTTATGGAATTTACAGTTTACTTGAGATGAAAGCCCGAGTGCCCCTTTCCTTCACGGACCTAGCAACCACCAAACATTCCCTTGCTCAAGGCATACAACCCTGTTCCGAGTCCGTCGATAACTCTAGGCTCCTGCCAAGTCGGGCTAACCGAGGCCGAGCCGAGCTAAGTGATATCTAAAGAAGGAAAAAACAAAAATACTCGGTGACAAGGAAAGTGGACAGTTGCGAACAATCTTGACGTCCCCGTGTTATTTCACAGTGTGCCCAGAAGCGGTGAAGACTGTCGCATTCAGTTCACCAGCACAGTACATTCTCAGCCTGTTTCGAGATTATTGCCTGCGTGAGTTGTCTCCCTTGTCGCAACAAACACGCACTTTTCGTGGCAGAGCACAAAGCCGGCACGAAAAACGCATGCATGCTGCGGGTCCGTGTATGCACGGAGGACAACTCATGCAGGCATTTTCTTTCTTAGGTATCACTTAGCTCGGCTCGGTCTTGGTTAGCCCGACTTGGCCGTCGTCGCAGGGGCCTAGAGTTGTCGACGGACCTGGAACAGGGCTGCAAAGCATACGACTTTTATTTTCGACTGTGACTTCACGGCCATCTAGGGGGTTCTCTCCGGGTACTCCGGCTTCCTCCCCCTCTGCTTTTGGAAATGTTCATCCCACCAGATTTGGAAAATAAATGCACTTCTAAATTCCGAAATTTAAATAGCTGAGCTGACCCTTCGCACCACGTGATTGTAATGTGTTTATGTCCAGTGTGTGAGAGAATGCGTGTGATTCACGTGAGCGTGCGTGTTGACTTACTTCCGCTGTGTGGAACGTATTAATTGTTCCTAATAACACTAAGGCATAGTGTCATTACACACACAACCGATCTTTATTGTTCCTGCTTCCCACTACCCCCCCCCCCCCCCCCCCCCCCAGCCCACCCTTTGTGTGTCGTCATGCAAACGCCATCAAAAAAAAAAGAAAAAAAGCCAGTACATGTTTTCGAGTGGGAACCCTGAGGTGCGCTCTCCATTTCTGGGTAAGCTTCGGGCCGTACTGGCAGTGCCGCTGTGTGGAACGAACTGTTCCTAATGACAAACGCTGTCAACATCAACCAGTCACAATGTTTTGCTGACAGGCGTGTCAAGTGGAAAACGATGGGTCCGTCCAGTACCCTACTGGCAGCCAAGACTCGGCCGACTTCCAGCAGGATCCCACGTCTGGAGCGCCTATGATAGTCTACACGTCGACTGACACTTCTGGAACAACCAGGTAAGGCTTGTCAAAACAACAACAACAACAACAACAACAGCTACAATAACCAGCCCCTGTAGTGTAGTGGTTAGCACTTCGGACCATGGATCGGGAGACGCGGGTTCGAGTCCCAGCCGAGGAAAGCGGGATTTTTCCTACCTAGAGTGAGCGAGTTAAGTTTTTAGGGCTTAACGCCGGGCAAGCAACAAAACTAATTCGAAATCAGTTTTGTCTGTTGTCTCCTATGCGTGTATTGGCCCTTTTGGGTTTCGACGTAATATCAGACAAAGACAAATGGTCTTTGTTGCTTGCACAACTCTATCCATCTGTAAATACTACTATCCCTCCTTCCCCCCAGCTCATTTTATGGAGATCCCAGCTGTATATTGTGAAAGTGGTGTGTGTGTGTGTGTGTGTGTGTGTGTGTGTGTGTGTGTGTGTGTGTGTGTGTGTGTGTGTGGCGCGTGTGTTTTTCTGTGTGTGTGTGTGTGTGTGTGTGTGTGTGTGTGTGTGTGTGTGTGTGTGTGTCTTTTTCTCTCTCTGTGTGTGTGTGTGTGTGTGTGTGTGTGTGTGTGTGTGTGTGTGTGTGTGTGTGTGTGTGTGTGTAGAGCGCTCTGAGCCAGCGTCTGCTGGGATACTGTGCTATATAAAAGCAATTTATTATTATTATTATTATTATTACTATTAAGTCCACTCTTAGAAAAGAGACCAAGCATTCCCAACGAGTCATAATATCATGTTTTGACTCCTTGACAGGACGACTCAGGTGACGCTGACGTGTGACAGTACTGGGGGGCCCGACACCTTGAGTGTACTCGGCGAGACTGGCGAAGGGACCGCTACATACGTGAGTGACAGTCATGCGTCTTGTGTTTCTCTTTCCTTCACGAACGAAAGCTAGCGCCTTTTAAATTAAAGAAATAGTGTACGAATGTAGATCCTCGGGTAGAGACGGGGGCTGTCGGTGGTCTAGTGGTTAAGAGACTTGCCACCAATGCGAGAGGTCGGGGGCTCGAGTCCCATTCGGGGCAAAGAATTTTTCCTTCTCGTATGTGGCACCGTTCATTCGGGCCGATCGTCGGGGGTTCTCTCCGGGTACTCCGGCTTCCTCCCCCTCTGCTCTGGAAATGTTCAGATCACCAAACCTGAAAAATAAATGCAATTCTAACTTCTGAAATTTAAATAGCTGAGCTGACCCTTCGCACCACGTGATTGTAATGTGTTTATGTCCAGCGTGTGAGAGAATGCGTGTGATTCACGTGAGCGTGCGTGTTGGGTTCAGTTCGCGGCGCTTTGAGCCGATTCATGAAATTGGGTAAAGCGCCTATACAATACTCATTATTATTATTATTATAACTCCACATGCGCACGCACGGTTGCATACGAAGCGCTTGCAAGATGTACAAAATGTTGCCGCCCGAATTGTGACTCTGTCAAAAAAATAATCAGACCATGTTACTTCCATCCTGAAAGAACTGCACTGGCAGCCTCTCAAACTTCGCATTGACCACAAACTTCTGTCCCTTGTGTTCTCCTGTGTCCATGGAAAGTCCCCGCAGTATCTCTCCCTTCAGATACTCCATCCCGCACTCTTCGTTCCTCATCTCAGTCCTGCTTGTCCATTCCTGGGTATCGGGGAGCCGGGGTGGTCGAATGGTAGAGCGTTGGACTTCTAATGCTCGGGTCGTGAGTTCGATCCCGGCTGGGGCCAAATATTTGTGCTGGCTTTTTCATCGTTGCCCCTTCTTTGATATCACCCTATGTGGTGGAATAGGACGTTAAACCCCCAAACACCCACCCACCCACCCATTCCTGGGTATCATGACACCACCACCAAGAAGCGCTTTGGGGCTCGCTCTTTTAAGTGCTCTGCCCCTGCTCTGCGGAACGCTCTGCCACCTTACTTGAAATCCAGCACCTCCACCGAGTCTTTCAAGAGCCACCTGAAGACTCATCTTTTCTCATACCCCATCCCCCCCTCCCCCACCCTGCACCCCCCCCCCCCCCCTGCTACGAGCATGCTGCGCATGGAGTTTTTTTTCAGCGCGTTGCAAGACATCATGATCGTCATATCACATTTATGCACTTTTAAATCTACGGTTCAGTTTCAGGAAACACCGTAAGCACTTTTGAAAAACCATAAAAAAGACAGTGGGCCAATGAGAAAAACGAAGCTTTTTTTTAACTGCCCGTAATTAAACAGTATTGTATTGCCCTGCTCATTTCTAAACAATCGAAACGGCAGTTAGGAGATTTCCTGTACTAAGCCGTTTGGAATCGGTTATGCACTTCGCTTTGTTCGGTTTCTTCTTGAAGTTCTAGATTTTCTAGATCCGTTTCTTCATGTTGTAATTAGCTTGCTAAGCAAACTCGCTGTTTAAAGTGCGCATTCAAACATTTCTAGATGGTTCTGTTACATGGCCGTTGTTCGTGTGCATTATCCAGTGGCAGTTTTCTTCAGATGCAGTGCAGACCTGGATAATTACGAATTCAGCTTCAAGGTCTGCAATCTCAGCAAAAAGCCGCAATTATTGCGTTTTTTTTTTTTTTTCAAAAACTGCAACTCCTTCGACTGTGCATAATCCCGGCAACTCTGTCACAGCTGCAGTTTTCAGCGCTTCGGGGACCCTCATAAAACCAGAGCACGTTTGCCGTGACATTATTTGGCTTTTGGTCAGTGAGCGAGACACATCGCTACAGTGTCTAGCGGATGCTGAATGCTGCACGATCTTTCTCGCTCAGTGTCAAAACGCAAACTGAGCTGTGAAATCAGGCTGTCTTTGGCTTTTATTGGGGCTTCAGGGACGCTGAAAACTCTGCAACTGTGACAGAGTTGACTGTGCTTGCACGGTCGACTCTGTAAAATGTTTTCACACTTCGGAAAGCTTTTTGTTGGGAGCTTTAGATCTTTAATCACGTTTCCCTTTAGTTTTTGCCAAGCTTGCACATTTTTCTCTGCACTCGGCGGCGATTGCGACTCCGACTGCAAACTAACCTAACGACATGCATCAAGACTCTTTGATACTAAATGGATTGGATATCTTTTCAAGTGTCGCTTCATTGTTGGACATCCGATTATCAGCTAGATTAATCCGGTTTTTAGAAATGAGTTCCAGTTTCCACAAAATGATTTGAATACGAGAATTGATACGAGAATACGAGAACGAGAATTGATAGTAAAAATTGAAAGGGCTGCCAGTTTCTCTTTTTGATGTTTCGTTAGGAGCTCATTGTGACACCCGGATTAGCTGCCTGAAGTAAAATGAAGAACATGCTACGTGCTCTTACGTGAATGCGCGGTGAAAGAGATAGTTGCACCGGCCCCGTAGTGTAGTGATTAGCACTTCGAACCATGGACCTAAAGAGACCCGGGTTCGAGTCCCAGCCGAAGAAAGCGGGATTTTTCTTACCTAGGTCGGCTCCTACCCAGAGCGGGTGTGCTATTGGGCCAACGGGGAGGCTGTTTCCACACAGACGAGATTCACCCACTTCACGGGTGTGACTTCGGGGGGGGGGGGGGGGGGGGGGGGGGGGGGGGGCTTCCCTTGGTATGACACGTCTTATGATGTGGATGATTACACGGCCCGTATTTATGATAAGAAGCGTGGAATGCGGCCCTGTCCCGCAGTCCCAAACCACACGGACCTCCATAGCATCATTTTACCACCATCCTTGTCTCCATCATCATGCATAATAAAAACTGCCCTAGCGTTCGAGCCCTCCTTGGATTCCACCCATGACCTGGGAGGAACACCACTGGAACTGGCGAAGAGCTGGGGTAGCGAAAAAAAAAAAAAAAAAAAGAAGAGATAGTTGCACTGACCCTTTTGTTGCATCTGTGCCTTCTGCCTGTGAATGATTGAATGGTCTGCACGGTCGTTCTTCCTTCTTCTTGACTTGCTAATGTGATCTTTCTTCGCATGCTCCTGACGTCACTTCCTGTATATGGAATGACGTGGACAGGCGATGACGCTGACCAGCAAGCACTGCTGCCCCAGCTCGGGGCCCGGACCCGGACCCGGACCTGACGTCACAGTGTCTGTAGAAATATCTGTTGGAACCATTCTCTGCATTGTGTAAGTGCCTCAGTCTGTTCTCTCACTTCAGTTAGATAACTCTTGAGAACCCCGACCACCCCCCTGCCCGCTACATGATAGACTGGTTAAAAAGAACAAGCCACTGCACACCAGTAGGAGCCACTTCAAGACACCATAACGCAAAGCGTGGGCCTTCCCGCTGTAGATGATTGTTTAATAGTGGCTTGAAATGGCTCCTGGTGATCTGAAGATTTCAAGTAAAATTGAAAACACGATACTAAAACATAAGATACAGCGGTATAATTATCATCTTCTCACGTTCACAAGGTAGATACACACTTGAATCATCAGCTGCCTTGTAGCATCACGTTTGGTAAAACGCAGTAGGTAAAAAAACAAACAAACAAACAAACAAACAAACAAACAAAAAACCCAAACAAAAAAAACAAAAAAAACAAACGTCCAAGATAAATGGCCTTTTCTGGCGGAAATTTTATGTCTTGAAGGAGACGTGGACGGATCTGCTGTTTTTCTTTTTAATATCTCAGAAACCATAAAGCTCACAGACTCGAAGTTCATACAACGGGCATACAACGCTGTGGAAATATTTTCATCGAATGCGCTGAATCCGGGCATCAGAATCAGTCACTTGGGACACAGGGTAGCATTGGAAACCATTGTAGTGACTCGGGTTGGCCTATATGTTGTTATACGTACGTAGAAGCGTACCGCGTACCGAGCAGACACTGTGGTTGTGGACTGAACACCAACTCGACAGCGGGCATTGGTGCTTATTTTTCGCGACATGGTCGTATCGGCGTGTAGTACAGTACAGGTAGGGAAGCGTTTGGCCCCCAAAAGTCAGATTTCTCTACTATTAAAAGCCGCAATGTCACCAAGATGGCCGCAGTGGCCAAAAGGAACATCTATTCATTTAGCAAACAGCTTTAGAGCTTTCGAAGTGGCAGGTCCCCCCCCCCCCCCTCAGAATTCATTACGAACACGGAGACTTTAATGTCACGAACAAAATGGACTTAAAATCCCATTTTGACCAAAAGTGGACTCACTGTGTTTTGCCGTTACAGTGCTCCACTGACTTTCTTGCTAGGTTCGGGGAGCCGGGGTGGCCGAATGGTAGAGCATTGGACTTCTAATGCTCGGGTCGTGAGTTCGTATTCCGGCTAGGGCCAAATATTTATGCCGGCTTTTTCATCGTTGCCCCGTCTTTGATATCACCCGTATGTGGTGGAAAAGGACGTTAAAACTCCAAACACCCATCCACCCTTGCTAGGTTGATGAATTGTAAAACTTTAAAATTATGAATTTCAAAATTCTGTCCGTTCGTGTGCGTGAGGAAATTGACTGAGACACTACAACACAACTTGCTATTGTTTGTGAGCGGGAGGGAATTGACTGAGACACTACAACACAACTTGCTATTGTTTGTGAGCGGGAGGGAAAGAAAGAAAGAAAACTAAACATAATTGCAAAACACTCAATAATTCCTTACAGCACACACCAACATGAAGTCCGAGTCGCATAGCTAAATAGCTCAGCACGTTTCGTAAGCTTGTTTGATGATGCAGTTCGTTTTGAATGTTTCAGCTTCGTCGTCGTGCTTGTTGTGTATGTGGGGGTGGGGATCGCAATACAGAAAGGAGTTCGCAAAGCCCAGGGAAAAGAAGTCATCCCTAACTACAACTTCTGGTCCTCTTTACCTGGTCTCATAAAGGTAAGGCGCTCACTCTGTGTGTGTGTGTGTGTGTGTGTGTGTGGTCACGTGTGTGTGTGTGTTCACGTGTGTGTGTGTGTTCACGTGTGTGTGTGTGTTCACGTGTGTGTGTGTGTGTGTGTGTGTGTGTGTGTGTGTAGGGGTGTGTGTAGGGGTGTGTGGGGTGTGATGGGGTGTGATGGTGGGTTTAAGGTATTAACACCTTTTGTCCGTCGCGTCGGTAATGTTTGAAAAGGGACACTAGCAAAATATCTCTACAAAGTTTGTGTACAAAGCTGTGGACACTGGTTTCCGATTTCTGAGAAAGACCTCTTAAAGGCCGTTCTTAACCGGGCGAACCACCAGTCTGGCGAACTTGTTCGGCGAACTGTGTATTGTATACGAACAGGGCAAGCGCACACACGTACATAGTTCCAGAGGTTCGGCCGGACTAGTTCTCTTTCTTAACCGACCGTTAATGATATGCATACGTCATCGCCCGAACAAGGCGGACTCGGAAGTTGAGACAATCGTAAACAACCAAAATGGCCGCCTTCGTAGATCGAGACGACCAGGCATTTGCGGTAGTTATCGTTTTGAGTGAACTCTTGGAAGCCGAGGAAGAGGAGATAAGAGGAAAAGAGCGCAAGAGAGGGAAATGTGAAGTGAGTCGATAGCCGCGATGCCGTCCGCCATTTTCCTCAAGTTTGTACATGCGCACAACAGCTCTCCCCGAGCAACCAATCAGAGCGCAGAATCGGCAAAAGGATCGCGAGGGTTCCCATGACACGCTATGCAGTCCTCGAACCTAGTTCGCCGAACCTTTCGAACCATGGTTTCCGCACAAGTATTTGGTCGGTTAAGAAACAACGTGCGCGAACCTAGTTCGCCGTACTCTCCGAACCTAGTTCGCGAACCAAAAGTCTGCCCGGTTAAGAACGGCCTTAAACAACCATGAGCACAATTTGTGTATAACAATAGAAACTGCATTGCGAAAACAAGAAAGAAGTCTATTTTCTTTGGGTAAAAACTTGCTTTAACAACTTAACAACTTACACACGGACGCGTGCTAAAACACACACACACACACACACACACACACACACACACACACACGCACGCACGCGCGCACGCGCGCACGCGCACGCGCACACGCACAGAGAGAGAGAGAGAGAGAGAGAGAGAGAGAGAGAGAGAGAGAGAGAGAGAGACAAAATAACACCCCCCCCCAAAAAAAAACAAAAAAAAAAAAACTGATACGAAACGCGCAGAGAATGCAAAACCTGAAAATTCCTAATGCGAACATTGTTGCTATTGCTGTGTAAGAATGGCTATACTGGATCGTTTGTTGGCAATTAAGACCGAGTTTATGATATTCTTTATCCGGCGAAATGAGTTGTTTCAGAGAACGTAGTTAGAGAGTCCCACTTCCTAACACTCGGCACAAATGTGTCAATTTTTTTTTTTTACATGACGTCCATTTTGAAAGTCTGCGATGGACGAACTTTTTGTGTCGTCAGCTCGTCTTTAACTGCATCACTTTGGGCAGATGAATCTAGCCTGATCGGGTGACAAAACGGATGACATTTCAAGTATCAGGAAATGAAACTGGTGAAATTAAAGAAGAGAAAAGCAACAACAATGCGGTATAATTAAGTGATATGATTAACATTTTGTCTCCCACGATACTCGACAACATGAGTATCCGTAATTTCCGCTCTGTGCGAGTAATGTATCGTTATTCTCTTGGAATGGTGCAAAGCGTGTTATTTCATAGCGGATGGAGGTTGTGTTTCTAATCGAATCTAAAGCGGATATTTTGCCGAGCTGGATTGGTTTCTATTTCACGGGGGTGACTGATTTGGGGTGCTCCATTGATATCACATATCGCTTGATGGGGATTACATGGCAGGCTCTGAAGAAGCTCATTAGCATAGGGATTTTTTTAAACTTTTTTTTTTAATCTTTGCTGCCTCAAATCTTTCCCGGTTCCAGTGGTGTTCCTCCCAGGTCATGGGTGGAATCCACGGAGGGCTCGGAACCTGGGGCAATTTTTATCTGTATATATTTATGCATGATAGACTGAGATGATGCTGATGGTAAGATGATGCTATGGAGGTCCGTGTGGTTTGGGACTGCGGGACAGGGCCGCATTCCACGCTTACTGTCATAAATATCCCGGCGTTAGCCAGGCACGGGAACTACGGGCCGTGTAATCATCCACATCATAAGACGTGACATACCAAGGGAAGTAACCCCAAATTCGCACCCGTGAAGTGGGTGAATCTCGTCTGTGTGGCAACAGCCTCCCCATTTGGCCCATAGCACACCCGCTCTTGTGACAACATGCGGAAAGAACAATCATGTCTTTTTTTTTTTTTTTCTTCTCCTTTATGTTGCAGGACGGAGTACTGTTTACGACACGAGGATGCAAAGGAAGCGCAACGTACGACAAAGTCTAGTTTTCATCAAATCTCGTATTGTTTGAACTGTCATCTTATGATAGTTATTATTGTGATCATCGGCATTTTCGTACTTTAGTTCTCTGTAGCGCGAGGCGTGAACTGATCATTAAAGGATGATGATGAGGATTTGGATTGTATTGTTCTTGAAGGAGCGAAATGAAACGCGTGTATGTCTGGTTGCTTGGTTGTTCGCTAATTAAACTTCTATACTAAACAATAGTGATACCAGGGAGCACTGGGGTGAGCCCCTCAATGGGGCAATTAGGAACAAACCATTTGATTGCTAGCAGGTATATGGAACCCATGACCCGAGCACTGAAAGTATAACAACAACAACAACAACAACAAAACAACAACAAACTGTATAGGCGCTTTGACCAATTTCTTGAATTGGCTCAAAGCGCCGCGAACTGAACCCAACACGCATGCTCACGTGAATCACACGTTCATGAAATTGGGTAAAGCGCCTATACAATATTCATTATTATTATTATTACTATTATTATTATTATAAGGCCAACACTAAAGATCGCCACTCTGGCCTGTTCTGAGCTGTCTTCTCCAGCGTCCCCCAGGTGAGTTTGTTTTCCTTCAGCTCCTTGTCCACTGTCCGCCGCCACGTCTCCTTGGGTCTTCCTCTGGCTCTTTTTCCATCTGGGATCCAACGAAGAGCCACCCGGGGTAGTGTGGTTCGGGGCATCCTGAGGATGTGTCCAATCCAGCGCCATCTTCTGCTCTTGATTTCTGTGGTGATGTCGCAGGTCGATGTTCTGTTGCGGAGTTCTTTACTGGAAATGGTGTTAGGTCAAAAGATGTTCCGTATTCTGCGAAGACATCGGTTCTGGAAGGTTCTCAAGTTTGTGACTGGCCGCCCTATAACGCTTTAAAAACTAGACTTCCGGTCGCCCCGATGTATAAGGGTAAATTTACTTTTTCCGATTGCAGCACCAGTCGAACCCAGTGTACAGTTGATGTCTATTCATTGCTAATGGGGATGGGTGGAGGGGGGGGGGGGGCTGAAAATGAAAAAAAAAACAAAACCCAACCCAACAACAGAAAATCCCTTTTCGCAAGAGACAGTCAATACTTTAAATGAGATACTTGAAACGGACGTATGATATATTAAGAATTGTCTGACGGCATACATATACATGTAGATACAAGTGTAGCATGACGGTGGGGATTAAAGTTAAACAGTGGCATTTAAAAATAAAATGAAAAAGGGCCCAAAGGGTTCTCATTTCTGGACATGTGCCCGAAGCCGACCCAACACTAATTACATGACTTTGAAACAAAAGTCGAACGGCCAAAAATACATGCAAGTGGGTGAGCCAAGTCGGTTAAAGCTGTGATGAATTATAAAAATAAAGCAAAAACAATTCAACAACAAACAAACAAAGGGAATAAAAACGTTGAGAAACATAATATTCTTTGGGTTTTTCCCACTGTTCTCTCTCTCCCTCCCTCCCTGTGTGTGTGTGTGTGTGTGTGTGTGTGTGTGTGTGTGTGTGTGTGTGTGTGAGTGAGTGAGTGAGAGAGAGAGAGAGAGAGAGAGAGATTATGTCTTATCGAGATGACACGTTTCTTTTAGAGTTGTTAGGCATCGTAAGTCTATCTTTCATACGGTTTGACTACGCCACAACCAACACGCCACTTTCAGCTAGTCTACAACCGTCGTCTAATAACAAAGGCGATAAACAATGGCGATGAAAAAAGAGTCGATAAAGAAATATAGACAGAAAGAAATAATGAAGAAACACATGTAATTCAACGCAAGTAAACGTGTATAGGTCACAGACCTAAAAAAAAAAAAAGATAGACCCACCGCCGCACGCTGCCACCGCTGCTTGCGAGTGTCGCTATCGCGGCCATCTTGTGAATACCAGACCTCAGAGGCTCTGTGTACAGGACGCCTCGTTCGAAATACAAAGTTTTTTAGAAAGACGTCATCAGAAATGTGACGTAAGATAAAGCGGACCAATGCTATGCGCGCTATGTAAACAGCTGATAGCGTCTGGCACTTCCAGGTACTCGCAACATGGCGCGCGGCGGCGTCACACTTCCAGCACCGCAGGGGGTCTATCTTTTTTTTTTTTAGGTCTGTGGTATAGGTGCGCTTCTAAACACGTATATATACTCATTGCTGTATCAGAAACAATATGTTGCGCTTTTTCCAGAGAGAGAGAGAGAGAGAGAGAGAATCATCATTCAATGGGCAATTCATTACCCTCCGATTATGATCAAACTCAACAAAAGCGCTCATTTGAAAGTAAAATCACACGCCGTATGCTCTGTCCTAATTTTGAGAATGCGTTCAATCGCAAATGTATAATTAGGAGCCCCGAAGCCCTAAAAACTGCATAATTTGGTATTGGTATAAATGAAGTGTGCATTTTGACTTCAGTGTGTTCCACAAGACGATGTTAATCCCGTCCCGGAACGTCGGTTGAGTAGGTGTTTCTGACAACAAAACTCCGCGCGGAAAGTTGGTTTTGTAGTGGTTCTGACGATAGAATTCGCGCGGAACGTTGGTTTAATAGTGGTTATGACGATAGAAATCTCCGCGGAGCGTTGGTTTTGTGTTTCTGACAATAGAAATCCCCGCGGAACGTCGGTTTTGTGTTTCTGACGATAGAAATCGTGCGGAACGTTGGTGTTAGAAATCCCCGCGGATAGTTGGTTTTATAGTGTTTCTGACAGTGGAAATCGTGCGGAACGTTGGTGTTAGAAATCCCCGCGGATAGTTGGTTTTATAGTGTTTCTAACAATAGAAATCCCCGCGGGACGTTGGGTTTGTGTTTCTGACAACAGAAATCCCCGCGGGACGTTGGTTTTGTGTTTCTGACAACAGAAATCCCCGCGGATAGTTGGTTTTGTGTTTCCGACGATAGAAATCGGGCAGAACGTTGGTGTTAGAAATCCCCGCGGATAGTTGGTTTTGTAGTGTTTCTGACAATAGAAATCGTGCGGAACGTTGGTTTCTGACAACAGAAATCCCAGCTAAACTTTGGTTTCATGGTGGTGTAGCCGTTTCTGACAATAGAATCCCTCCCCCTCCCTCGGAAAGTTGCTTGTGTAGGTGTTGCGCGGTTCAATGCCAAAAATGTCTTTAGTACGGATGCGTTATGCACTGGCAAAACTGCATGGACTTCACTTGCACTTAGTGGTGATGGTGCTGCTTGGAGCTGAGACAGGATCGCAAAACTTCGCTGGAGCCGCAGCCTGTGAAAAATTGTCTCCGTGTTCTTGCCGAGACGGGGACACCATTTTTGACCTCTCACCTCTAGGATTCAAAAACAACACCCCCAGGTAGTGTATGATGTTCACTGTGTCATGTTCAGAAACGTTTGTGAAGTAGGGTATGGGTGTGTGCTTTGTCAGTGTCCTTTAGAAGGAGAACACACACACACGCACACGCACACACACACACACGCACACACACACACACACACACACACACACACACACACACACACCCCACACCACACCACACCACACCACACCACCACCAACACCACCTCAAAAGCTGAAGCAACGAAACAACTACTATTTCATTTTATTTGTAAAGCATCGATCCTCCACTTTAAAAACTTGAGGCTTTGCACCTGCGAATTGAAAGGTGGGTGGGTGGATGTTTGGAGGGTTTAACGTCTTTTCCACCACATACAGGTGATATCAAAGACGGGGAAACGATGAAAAAGCCAGCAAAAATATTTGGCCCCAGCCGGGATGCGAACTCAGGACTGACCCGAGCATTAGAAGTCTAACGCTCTACCATTCGGCCACCCCGATTCCCCCTGCGAATTGAAACGTAATAAGAACGTGAAATCGCAACAAGAATGACAAGGCCATCAAGACTGACTAATCACACTGAAATAGCTCAGTAGGCCTTTTCATGCACATTCCGAGTGTGATGCAATCGTTTCACCCTCCGAAGCAGAGACGTGGACGTTGCTTGAATTTTCAGCTTTAGAGCCCGGGCCGGGTGGTGGGTGGGTGGTGTTTGGGAGTTTAACGTCCTTTTCCACCACATACAGGTGATATCAAAGACGGGGGAACGATGAAAAAAAACCCCAAAAAAAAAACAAAAACAAAAAACAAACAAACAAACAGCACAGATATTTGGCCCCAGCCAGGATTCGAACTCAGAACCGAGTATTGGAAGTCCAACGCTCTACCACTGGGCCACCCCGGCTCCCCCGAGCCCGGGCCGGACCAACACCTGCCCACTACATGATAAGACTGGTTAAAAAGAACACGCCACTGCACACCAGTAGGAGCCACTTCAAGCCACTATTATTCAAGGCGTGGGCCTTCCCCGCTAGGCGCGAGACCGCAGCAGATTGCATAATAGTGGCTTGAAGTGGCACCTCGTGATCTGAAGATTTCAAGGAAAATTGTGATTTTTGCATGGGCTTTTTTTAAGGAGGTTTGGAAACTATAATTTTATTATAATTTTATAATTATATTCAATAATTCAATTATAATTTTATAAATCGCTGTTACATACACGCGAGATGAACTTCCCAGCACCAAATACGCCTGGATGCTTCCAGCTTAGAGCTGGATGAAGCTACACTGACCTGGAGTACTTTACGCTATATTCACGTGGCCTGTTACACCGTCTCATGTTAGCCGCGAAATAGTCTTTGTTGCTTGCGCGGCGTTAAGCCCTAACTAACTAACTAACTAACACCGCCTCATGATTTTCTTCTCGACCAGATTTAAAGACCAAATGGGTCAGTACCCTCAGTCGTTCTCCTGGAACCCGTGTTACCCGTTTGACGAGAACCGGTGTGCTGGCGTGGCCGGGTGCCAGGTGGTGGCATGGCCAAGGAACTACTTCAGCCTGGGAACTCAGGACAGCGCGGAATTCGTCACGGCCCCCGACGGCCATCGTTTGCAGATCAAGTACCAGGCTGATCAACCAGACCCGAGAACTGGTGTGAAAAGGTAGGCGAAGACTGGAGGCCAGACTGGTTGGGTCCGTTTCTTTTGTGTAAGGGTTGTATCAAAGGCAGGCCAACGAGAACAACAACAACAACAACAACAACAACCAAAAAAAACAAAAAAAAAAAACACCACCACCACCACCACCACCAAAACACACACACACACACACACACACACACACACACACACACACACACACACACACCAAAAAACAACAACAACACCCAAAACAAACAAACAAACAAACAAACAGACAAACAAACAACGCCACGATATAGTTTTTCTGCCAACCGGGACTCGGGCACTGCTGGAGCACCGACTCTCCAATGTTGTACCTGCTCGTTTATCAACGACCGAGGGTGATACTGAAGACGGGGCCACGAACAATGATAAAAAGCTAGCACAAAAACATTGGCTCCCAACAAGGATTCAAACTCACTGCACGAGCATTGGCAGTCCAACACTCTACCACCAGCTCGGTTATCCTGTCTTCACGACTGAAACGATGACTTTTATCTGCTTGTATTGTAAAGCAAACTACAACAACGAAAACGACAACATCAACTCCCAAAACAAAACAAAAATACCAAACAAACATCAAAGATACAAACAAAGAAACCACCAAACAACTACAACAACGAAAACAAAATCAACTCCCAAAACAAACAAACAAACAAACAAACAAACCAACAGCAGCAACAACAACAACAACAACAGCAACAACACAACAACAACCACACACAAAATTATTATGGCCTAGGCACTGTTTAGTAAGGTCGAGTATGACGAGTTTGACGAAGAAATGTTCACGTTTTGTAAACGTTTGTGACAGATATAATTGTAAGAAACTCAATTCAGCACTTTAAGAATGCAGGGGCGCCGGAACCGGGGGGGGGGGGCGCAGGGGGGGGGGGGCAGCTGCCCCCCCCTGTACCCAAGAGGGGGGGGGGGCAAAGTATCTTTTTGCCCCCCCCCCCCTGGAAAATCAGGTGACTACGGCAAGAGGGGGGGGCAAAGCCATGGTCTTGCCCCCCTCCCTTCCCCTACCCCCCCTCCCCACCCCTGTTCCTGCTCTCTCCCTGATCCCACCCAACAGAGAACTCAGTTTAGCCGTTGTATGAAATATCAAAACGACTTGGCAGAAAGTCGACTGATAATCACTCCCCCCCCCCCCCCCCTCGCTTTTCACTTTCTTTGGGCAACGCCTTCTTTTCAGTGGCTCCCTGGTTCGTAAAGGTTTTTGTCTGCGCAGCATCTGAACGCCCCCCCCCCCCCCCCCGCCTTTCACTTTCTCCGGGCAACGTCCTTCCTTTCACTGGCTCTGGTGTCGTTTCTCCCCTCTGAGATTCTGCCCCCCCTCCCCCCAACATCTTCCGGCGCCCTGGATTGCCATTATGAACGTTCACTGCTGGCATGAAACACCCTTTTATATCCGTACGATTGTGATGCCATGTTACTGTGTCTTATAGAATAATACGCCTGAGCTTTCACGAGCTCGTACGTTATATTTATCCATGTGTGAGAGGGACCTTGTACTGGTTCTGTAAACGAAAGACACCGACTGGTATACACGTATGCCTTAGTCATGCAGTCAGGCTTATACGCCATAATCTGTGTGCATGTGATAAGATGATATCAGTCACATCCCCTGTGACCCCGGCCCTTTATCGCATATCATTACTGGTCACGTGAAGGGAGTTATGTAAATATAACCGCCCCAAGGGCACACCGGCTAGTCACTGATACAAGAGCCTGTCTCTCCACTCCGATAGAGGCCACTATATATGCACGGGGGCTAACGTCGACCGTGTCACGTGACAATGAAAACGATGATTAACGGTGAGAAAGCATCGAAATCGTTCTATTTCGGCGAATTTCTCCGCAATCTGTTGATGAGCAGAAAAATCGCGTTAGGGGTGAACAGCACGGGGATAAACGGGAGTAAATCACGTTATTTGAAGGTTGCGAGGAGCCCGGAATCTACGAGGAGCAGGAATTGAGGGTCCGTCCAGATAGTGCGAGGCGAGAGAGAGAGAGAGAGAGGAGCAGCACTCTCTTCACAACTGAACCGATGACTTTTATCTGCTTGTATTGAAAAACAAACAAACTACAACAACGAAAACAACAACACCAACACCAAACATCAACGAAACAAACAAGAAACCACCAAACAACAACAACGACGACGACGACTACAACAACAACATCAATAACAACAACGCAAAATACCAATTTCTGTCTGCGTGAAAGCTCATTTGAATGTATACTCACGGAATAAAGTAATCTACCATTATTTAATTCAAAATATCTCCAAATTAGTAATGGTTAGAAACTACTTTTATGCAAAAATAAAATGAGTTCCATTCTGAGTATAATGCATAAAGTTTGATATTCTCGGTTTCTTGGTTTACTCACAGTTTGACTGTTAAGACGCATGGTTTTGGAGTTTGCAAGTTGAGCGGCGTGTGCGTGGCAGCACTGGAAGTGCACTTGAATTTTGCACAACGACGGTGAAGGTTTAAAAAGCAGTCACTGGGAGAAAAGCAACATTCACGACTACGTTTAGCTTACAGTCACTCAGCATTGGCATTTCTTTGAAAACACCACTCTGGGTCTGTCTTTTGGGAGGATAGTCGTTTAAAATATTAAGTTATAAAAAACGGCAAAAGCGCTCTAATTTAATCTCAGTTTAGGGTAAAACCCCCTATTTTTTATTGTACTCGCGGGCAGTCCCCTCCCACTGTATTTCATTCAACGAGCGACCCGTCCTAGTTTTATTCTATGCCCGGGCAAAACCCCCTAGTGTTTCTCTTCCCCCAGGCAACCCCCCCTCGTGTTACTCTACTCCTGGGCAAACGCCCCTCGTGTTACTCTACTCCCGGGCAAATTCCCTCTCGTGTTACTCTACTCCCAGGCAAACGCCCTTCGTGTTACTCTCCTCCCGGGCAAACATCCCTCGTGTTACTGTACTCCCGGGTAAACCCCCCTCGTGTTATTGTACTCCCGAGCAAACGCCCCTCGTGTTACTCTACCCCCGGGCAAACCCCTCTACTTTTACTCTAACCTTGGGCAAATTCCCGCTAGTTTAAGTATACCCTCGGGCAGACCTCCCTAGTTTTAACCTGCGTTTCAGGGGATTGGGGGGGGGGGGGGGGGTTGGGCATGGCTGGGGAGGGGGTGGGGGCTTACCTAGGTACACACGACCTGATTTCTGGCAGGGAAAATTCCTCTGGTGATCATCGATCTCCGGCCGTGCTGTGGCTCGAACCCGTGAGCTTCGGATCTCCAGTCGAGTGCGCTAACCACTGCGCTACGGAGACCGCTACAAGAGATACAACTTTGAACTTACATTTATACCCCAAATACGTTTTGAGAACGTTTGCGCCGGTAAATAACGTGAACAATCCTCGCTCTGCAAGGTGCTGAAGCTGTGAGATTTATTATACAAACCTATCCTCAAAGATGTCAGCTCTACATTTATTTGTGAGAGTTAAACAAGCGTAGTTTCGTATTCTTTCGCAGATGATGCAAATTTTTCATGTGATCACTTCTTCAACATGGCCGCGCCCCGATTCAACCGACAAGAATCCATAATCATTCATACTGAAAGTGCCACGGAAAGTTTAGGAGAGTTCATCGCCATAACGACATCAACGACAGCCTGATCGCTGAACGCTGTGGGATACCAGGACAACATTGTTCAGCAGCATGTGGTGCCTTACATACAGCGTGACCCCAACACCTCTCTCCAGAATGACAATGCCAGTCCGCATGTGGCTCGAATTGTGATCGTTTATCTCAACAGAACAATATTCCGGTTCTGCCATGACCTGCTGACTCACCACACCTCAGCCCAATTGCACATCGTGATTTGGGGGATGAAATGAAAAGAAGACCCAGGGACCTAGTAAATCCACCACAGAATCGTCAGCAGCTCCAGTAGTCCCTCGTCAACATCGGGAATGTCATCCCACAAGCATTCCATCCTGGAATACGCAGAAGGATCACCGCCTACATCTATGGCGTGCGTGCGATTTGGGCCCAAACAGCGCAGGCAGATTTTGCTCAAGCACTTTAAGAATCGCCCAAGCACTTTTCGCTCCGATTGGCTACTAATGTGCTCAAGCACTTTAGTGACCAATCAGAGGAAAGATTGCACAGGCAAAAACTGCTTGGGCACTTTGATCGCCGATTGGCCAGTTAATGTGCTTGAGCACTTACCCAAAACTATGAATGGAAAACTGATCGGTTGGAAACATCGTCGATTTTCATCTACATTTGATAAAAGAAATATTACTCAGAGAAATTGTAGTATTGTTCGTCTAAAGATATGTTAGAACGTAACGGATTGCCGGGGTAACTTATAAAGTCTACCCGGCGCGCCGGGCCGTCTGGCGTTCGAAAGGTCACACTGACACGCGCTACTTCGGCAGTCCGGCGGTGACTGACGAAGCCTCTCTCACAACACACACCGACACCTTTGCACGTGTATGAAATAAAATGCCGGAGTACTGACAACGGCCCGGAAGTGGCGAGCACTGAAACTCCTACTTCACATCTCCGGCGAATATGTGAACGGCATGCTGTTTTTGCCTGTGCTATCTTTCCTCTGATTGGTCACTAAAGTGCTTGCGCACTGTAGTAGCCAATCAGCGCTAAAAGTGCTTGGGCGATTCTTAGAGTGCTTGAGCAAATTCTGCCTGCGTTGTTTGGGCCTATTTCGCACGCCATATACATCGCCACTCCTGGCGGACACACCAGACACTGACTCGAATGTCATTCACATTTGTGTCGATTTCGAAATATGTTTTCCTCTCGGTGCAACGTGACCATAATCGTAACGTGATCGTGAATAATGAGAAGTAACTGCCATTGTTTGTATCGACTCTGAATTAACTTAAAACTTTCACCGTCTTTTTGAAATTCAAATATGACTGATTTGCCAGTGTATTTCCAGCCCTACTGCGCACACGCCGCTCAAATTGTCAATTCCAAACCCACACCATGTGTCTTTGCAGTCAAACTGTTTGTAGACGAGGAAACTTGCAGGTTTTTCGCAACACATTTAGAATGGAATGCACTTCATTCTTGCTTCATAACGTATTTTCTGAACTGTTATAGATCTTGAGGTATTTTGAATTACATTGTGGTAGATTACTTTATTCCACGCGTAAATATGTATTTGTACTGACCATGTGGTATATTACTATTGCTATTACTGTGTTAACTCTCTCGATGGTGGGGTACTCACGTTCACAACGCTTGGCTGCTGAGATCTTCTATATGGGATCGCCAACTTTCTATGTTTCTTCTCAGTCATGTTTTCTTCTCAGTCAGTGTGGAACTAAATACAGAGCTAGCAAAACGGGTTTCCATCGGTCAAAGGGAAGCAACTTCTGTTAGTATGGTACTGCTATAACCGTTACTGTATAGTTGTGAAGCTAGCAAAACGGGTTTCTATCAGTCAAAGGGAAGCAACTTCTATTAGTATGGTACCGCTATAACCGTTACCATATAGTTGTGAAGCTAGCAAAACGGGTTTATATCAATCAAAGGGAAGCAACTTCAGTTAGTATGGTACCGCTATAACCGTTACATGTACCATATAGTTGTGAAGCTAGCAAAACGGGTTTATATCAGTCAAAGGGAAGCAACATCTGTTAGTATGGTACCGCTATAACCGTTACCATACAGCTGCGAAGCTGACTTGGCTGGCTGTGGTAGGTGCCCATCATAACCACTAATTGTGAGAGTTTTTCTTACGTTGCTGTGTTTTCAGTGGTTTGTTTTGAGGCCCAGTTTCCTTCCTTCCTTCCTTCTTCTTCTTCTGCGTTCCCTGTTCTGGACTCCGCCTCAGATGATTAGGTTTGTGGTCTTTATATAAGCAGTGGTCTTCAAGAGGTCTGTTTTGCTGCCCCAGATTTTCTCTGCCAGTGTGGCTCCGTTCGGCCAGTGTTGTGTCCTTGCTTCTTTGAAGAGGGGGCAGGACTGCAGAATGTGTTCCGGGGTTTGAGGGGCTGTTCCGCACGGACAGTCTGGTGAGTGTGACAGCCCAAGGCGGCACAGGTGGGCACGCAGTCTGCAGTGTCCAGTTCGTAGTCTGAAGATGGTGGTCTGTTCATAACGCTGGAGCTGTGGCATCTGGTCGTTAGATGGGGGATTGTGTTGCGCCGTCCAGATTGTCTTGTACTGATGTTTTACCAGAGTCTTGGCTTCTGTGTAGGAAACTGCCTGCTGGGGTTGCTCTTTTCTGCTGCCAGTTTCCTTCCAAAACACATAGGGGGAGCAGGGGGTGGCCGAATGGTAGAGCGTTGGACTTCTAATGCTCGGGTCGTGAGTTCGTATTCCGGCTGGGGCCAAATATGTGTGCTGGCTTGTTCATCGTTGCCCCGTCTTTGGTATCACCCGTATGCGGTGCAAAAGGACGTTAAACCGCCAAACACCCACCCACCCTCCTCCTACACATAGCATTTTAAAATCAGAGACATGTAATTTCGAGTGAAACCAGGGCCCGTATGTAGTACTAGAGGTTGATTTAACCAACGGCCACGGGCATAACCCAGACTAGGACAAAAGAAACCCCAAAACAAAATTAAATAAAAAATGAAGCGAAGAAAGAAAGACAAAAATCATTCCATAACGGCTTAGGCACCATGGTGGAATGTGGTATGGACCCGCTTCCTGATTTAAAACAACAACCAAAAAAAACCCCCAAAAAACCCAGAAAATTTAACCCTAGAGCTAGTTTAGTTCGAGGTTAGACTCTAACCCCGGGCTAAACTCCCTAACCCTGACTTTTACATGCGAGCCCGGAGCATTAAGAACATTTGGTGTGAGGCAAAAATGGGACATTATTTATAGTGCACTGAATATGAGAAGTATGAAATTAAACTTTTCTGATCTGACGCTGACATTTTTGCAGAACACTCTACGTGACCCTGGTGTGCACAGAAGACAAAGAACCTCGACTGAAAGTTGATGGCGAAAGACCTGAAACACTAGGAGAATACGTGAGTTTTGATTCTTTTTGCTGGCAGATTAATCTCCCTTATTATGTTACCAGGAGGATCGTTGGGAGCTGTCGTCATTTGAAATTCAGACGACCCATTTTTAGTTTACTTCTCACTTGGGGGTGGGGGGGGGGGGTATCTTTGTAATAACTGTAGTTTCGAGTTACAGTATTTTTGATTAAAAAAAATAAGTGAGAAAAACACGCCGGTTTGAAGAGTGTGTGTGTGTGTGTGTGTGTGTGTGTGTGTGTGTGTGTGTGTGTGTGTGTGTGTGTGTGTGTGGAGAGAGAGAGAGAGAGACTGACTGAAACGTTCAGGATAAAGACTTGAAGGCATGGTCTGCCTATCTTACAAGCTGTCCCGCTAATCTAGAAACACTAAAAGATAAAGGCTAATATGACAAAAAGTATGCCTGGCACAAAAGGAGTAAATCTGATAGTAAAAAAGAAAAGAAAAGAAATTAAACATGCAAAGACAGAAAGAAGGGCAAGAAATTCTAGGGAAACTCATCGGGAAACAGGTGAAAACGTAGACAGCATGGTGTTTGAAATTGTAGTATACGACACAGCTTGTAAAAAAGGTAACATGTCATAGTGCCATCTGTTAACGAGAGAGAGAGAGAGAGAGAGAGAGAGAGAGAGAGAGAGAGAGAGAGAGAGAGAGAGAGAGACTCATCGGGAAATGAAAACGTAGACAGCATGGTGTTTGAAATGGTAGTATACGACACAGCTTGTAAAAAGGTAACATGTCATAGTGCCATCTGTTAACGAGAGAGAGAGAGAGAGAGAGAGAAGAGAGAGAGAGAGAGAGACTCATCGGGAAATGAAAACGTAGACAGCATGGTGTTTGAAATGGTAGTATACGACACAACTTGTAAAAAGGTAACATGTCATAGTGCCATCTGATAACGAGAGAGAGAGAGAGACTTCGACTTCGAGAAGACGCGATCATGACTCTGGCCAGAACTGATGGATGCCCGTCGTAGTCTGTCTTACCAGACGTGCTTATAGACAGATTATACCAGCCCTATCCCTTAAAAATATTTTCCACCCCCCCCCCCCTTCTTTTTTTTTTTTTAACCATATCTCCTCTCTCCACAATTAAGACAAAAGAAACACGGACACAACCACATTAACCGAACTACTTATTCTTCTGTCCACAGAAATGATTGCACCACAAGCATCATCCTCATCCATCAACATCATATATCCATCTTCACTCTCATCATCATCATCATCACCTGACAATATTTCTTCCTACACAACACACCTCAGCTCACACCGCAACACACACAACTACTCTCACCACAGACACAAACACAGGACACTCAATACACACCACAACACACACCGCAGATACAAAAACAGAACACGTAGCACAAACCACAACAGCATACACACTGACATCAGAAGACCTAGACATCATTAATAGAGAATTTGACAAACCCATGGACATGTACACTACAGATACCGACACAACATTACAGCATTTATACATTGCACATCAACTTGATCAACTCATCGCTAACATCCATTCACCCTACAATAACATCCTCCCAGCACCACTCACATATGCACCACACCTCACATTACCAGGATCCACACCTTTTTTCATGGAAAACCTTCTCACAGATATCAACCTTCGAATTAAAAGTGCCCTGCTACACAGAATAATGGACCTCCAATTACATCACAGCAATCAAGCATACGCCCTTCTCAACACCACAACACTTACAGACAACCTAATGGACAGACTCAAACACAAGATCTCACAAGAACACACACCACACATGACACTACTTGAATCATGCACTAGCAACACACCCCTGCCACCACACCTGCGCACACCCACACCTACACATACAATCCACATCAACATCTGCACCACATACACCACCCCCACACACATCCACATCTGCACCTCTTTCAACCACACCACCACCCTCATCCACACATACACCTGAACCAACCTCATCTAAACCCCTGCCTGCACCACCCTCATCAAACAAACCCACACTCATATCACCATCTTCCACATCCGCATCTACACCATCCTCATCTACACATACACACACATCATTCACACTCACATCCACATCTGCACCCACAACATCCTCATCACACTTCAAATACCCTGCACCAAAACTACGACAACCATACACAACACCCACACATGCCACACCAGACAGATCACACAGACCACTCTTACCTCCACCACACTGCAGAAAAACTCTACTTCCAAACCCAGCCACACACCCATACAGACGCCCTCGCAAACCACTTTTACAGACACCTAACAAACCAACACACGCTCACACTGATAAACACTAACCAACACACATGCATACTGATACACACTACAAATCATACGTTTTAGCACATCTGCAACACTCTTAACCAAACCACCACCCTCATCCACACATACACCTGAACCAACCTCATCTTGACCCCTGCCTGCACTACCCTCCTCAAACAAACCTACACCCATACCACGATCTTCCACACCCACATCTACACCATCTTGATCTACACATACGCACAAATTATTCACATTTACATCCACATCTGCACCCACAACATCTTCATCACACTTCAAATACCCTACACCAAAACCACAACAACCATACACAACACCCACATACGCCACACCAAACAGATCACACAGACCACTTTTACCTCCACCACACTGCAGAAAAACTTTACTTCCAAACCCAGCCACACACCCAGACTCCCACACACACCACTTCTACAGACAACTAACAAACCAACACACACTCACAATGATAAACTTCCAAACCCAGCCACACACCCACTCCCACGCACACCACTTCTACAGACAACTAACAAACCAACACACACACACAATGATAAACATTAACCAACACACACATTCAATGATACACACTACAAATCACCCATCACTTCACCTCATCTTTCATACTCATTCTCATCTTCATATGAGAAATACATTTTAAAAAAAATTCATCATACCACTATAAGTGTTCCTCTTCTCACTTGTTGGTTGGTTTGTTGGTTTAAATTCTTTTATCATTCCTTTTTATTATTTTTATATACATATATCTCTGGATGGGGTTACTGGGTAAAGTCGATGTCTTCTTTCCATAAACGACCTTGTCGCTTGTTGCTTGCATGACATTAAACACCATTCAATTTGAATGGATTTCTTCAGGATCTGACGTTATACAGCAAACACGCATGTCCCAGGGCCGCTCCAAGGAACCAGCTTGCCATTTCTATTGGCACCATCATGGTCATTTCGTGAGTCATCCTTCTGGTTGTAGATCTAGGCCTAGTAGTACGACCGTGTGTGTGTGTGTGTGTGTGTGTGTGTGTGTGTGGTGTGTGTGTGTGTGTGTGTGAGAGAGAGAGAGAGAGCGTTGGTCGATTTCAGGTTTATCACAAAGTGTTGTGTTCTTGATTTCACCTGACGAAATGGACAAAGGATTAGCGAGACTATTTTCGTCTGGTTTGAAATCAGGAAAGACATATGGTCGTTTCTGCGTCGAATACTTTTCAAAAGTTTGAACAAAGGCCCCCGTTTCATGTTTAGCAATTCCAGAAAACTTACAAATGTTGCACAGATATTTTTCTCTGAATGAAAGAAAACCCCACTTTTTAAGCCGGCCTCGCATTCATGGTTTGTCTTTTGTGTGGGATAGACTTCAACATGTACAACTGAAGCGATCCGTTAACTTTCAGAAAAAAATCAGAAAGCGTCGCGGAGGCTATAAGCTTACAAGATGTTTCGTTGCCCTTGAGGGGGTGAAAAATAAAGAAAAGCGTCTGTACTCTGTCTTGTATTGTAATGCAAAATGTTCGAAGTGTTTTTGAACAATAGTTTTGCCAGGACTCCAAGACTGATACTGAGAAAATGCTGCTGTGAGTGACTGCGCAGTAATCTGTTTTGTGTGGGCTTCGTGTGCACGATTTGAGTTTGTTTTTCGTGTTGTTTTTTTCCTGTTTTAAAAAAGTCCATTTCCCAACACTCTTGACAGTACACATACGTCACTGGAACACGTCGGGAAAGCAAAGGCGGTTTGCTTCTGTTTTTTATCATTTTTTTATTTTTATTATTTTCTTTTCTAGGCTGACTGGTCTCCTGCTCGTCTATCTATCTGTGGGCGTGGTGTTCCAAGTGTTTGTCAGAAAGTCCAAGGGGTTGGAAGTCCTCCCCAACCTGACCTTCTGGTCTGCCCTTCCAGGCCTCGTAAAGGTAGGTATAAATGCGTCAAAATGGAATGGTGGACTTACACATGGGTGGCAGAGTTCCGATTCAGATCGGATTTCCGATTTCAAATTTCACCTAAATCCGGATTTCCGATTTGGCAGAAAATCGTACGTTTTTTTTTTTTTTTTTTTTGGGGGGGGGGGGGGGGGGGGGATTCCGATTTGCAGGGTGGCAGATTTCCGATTCAGATCGGATTTCCGATTTCAAATTTCACATAAAACCCAGATTTCCGATCGTACGTGGTTTTTTTTTTTAATTTTTTTTTGGGGGGGGGGGGGGGAATTTCGATTTGTCGTTAGGTGGAACTTTCGGCGGAGTACAAGTTGCAATGGCCTCCTCTTGAACTAGAAACACTTTTAACCGCAAAATCGTGAAAAAGAAAGAGGTGGCGCGTGCAGGCGGCTATGTAGTTCGCGGTAGCTAGATTTGCTTGTTGCGTGCCGTTTCTTTGCATACCCCCCCCCCCTCCCCCCCCCGCTTGTCAATTTTTTTCTGGCTTTCTTTGCATTCCGATTTTGAGGGTCAATTCAGTTTCAGGACTGCGGTTAAGCTGTCTCCCCTCCCCCCCCCCCACCCCCACCCCCCCCCCCCCGCTTGTCAATTTTTTTCTGGCTTTTTCCCTTGCATTCCGATTTTGAGGGCCAGTTCAGTTTCAGGACTGCGGTCAGCTGTCCCCCCCCCCCCCCCCCCCCCCCCCCCCCCCCCCCCCCCCCCCCCCCCCCTTGTCAATTTTTCTGGCTTTCCTTGCATTCCAAGTTGTGGCTTTTCAGATTTTGCAAAACATCTTGAAGTGGTTTCAGATTTGTAGGTCCCGTGTTGCTAGCACCCTTGCACGGTGCTACATTAATGATTAAAGACAGTACAGCATGAGAAACAACACACATACACACACACACACACACACACACACACACACACACACACACACACACACACACACACAGTCACAGAGAACATACGAACGAACGAACTTTACTTTTCAACGGAAAAGATCCATGCAATGGTTAATTTTCAGTCTGCCGTAGCTACAAAACAGAAGAACTACTGGCAAAAAAGCCATAGAAAAACAAATACAACAGTGAGTAACAAACAGAGAGAGAGAGAGAGAGAGAGAGAGAGAGAGAGACACACACACACACACACACACACACACACACACACACACACACACACACACACACACACACACACACACATATATATCTACTCGCACTAATCTCTTGTACATTAACCGTGTTTTTAATGTCTTTGTGCAGGATGGCTGTCTCTTCGTCGTGAGAAGAGGCAAAACGAACGAAATGTACCAAGCCTTGTCCTAAATCTTCATCATCGTCTCCGTATTTTTTTTTTTTTATTGTTTTCAGTGTTACCGCGGACGCATTACCCGCTGGACTATATAATTTTTTTTTTTTTTATCCTCGACCAGACACTTTCAAAATTCCTTTTCACTGTTTGTTTATTCATTCCTGTGTTCCGCTCTTGTTATCTGTGTGTCATATTGTAGTGCACACTGGAAAGTCTGCACGTGTATTCTAGCTGAAATGTTTACGCAAATTCAGTAAAGGACATCTAGAAATAATAAAAAAAAAATGTATTTGATTGGTTACTTGACAAGTTCTCGCGGTTTTTGGATGAACATTATCACATCATCGTATGTCTTTTTTTTTTTTTTCTCCTATTCCTAATCCTGTCGAACAGAAATTGCAAGAAGACAACAAAAGAATTCAATTGACAGGCGGGTCCTTCGTTTAAATAGAGCAGTGTTAAAGATCTAAGCTCCCAACCAAAAGCTTTCCGAAGTGTGAAATTTTTTTTACAGAGTCGACCGTGCACGAACAGTCAACTCTGTCACAGTTGCAGAGTTCACACAGTGTCCAGAAACAGCGCCAAAACCGTGCCGAAACGCTGCCCCCCACCTCCTGTCGGGGTCCGTTCACGCTACTGTGAACATCCCCGTGCAACCTGGCTCTTTTTATGTCTGGCATTCGCGAGACAGGGATAACTTTAAGTGTCCCAGAAAATCTACTGCATGGTCGCACTGTCAAGGTACCACAAGTCAAATCCTACACTAACTACAACACGACCCGAGAGGCAGCTATTGGCGGAGTTGTCCACGTTCAGTGAATCTATTTGACAAAACGGAAAAGCAAAATCCCAGAATAAGGATTAATAAAACATATAAGCCCAGGATTCTAGGAGAAAAGCAGTATTGCGAAATCTGCTACTGTTCTGGGGGCTGAACCCGCCACGAACAGGAAGTCTGAGCGACAGGATTTCTGTTCAGCGCCCAAAAGTAGGGAGAAAAAGTGGACAACTCCTCTCGCCAAAGCTCAAACGCCGTAGCAGGCGTACTCAAATGGTAAACAGCAGACTGGACAAAACAACAAGACGGTGAGCCTGTTGGAAAGAAGTGCGGCGGTGTTAACTCCGTTCCGTGTCCTAGACGACACAGAAACAAAATCGAGAGGGGGTAAGTGTTGCTTATAGTGTGCAACTTCCGGGTTAAGCCAGGAGTTACCCACATTCTTTCGCCGGTAGGTTGGCAGATGCCGAGCTAAAAAGCGAAATCAGAGTAGCAACTTCGGAGACAAGAAAGAGGCAGTGGTCGTGGCGCAAGCCTAACTAACTGGATAGCAAAGATATGTTGCGCTTCTAAGCGCCAGAGAAGCCCGTGTGCCCGAGGGAAAAAAACTCTGGAACTAGTAGGATAGTGCCTGAGTAGAGCGCTGGAAGCATGACTGCCGTAGAAGCCCAGGACGCTCACTGCCCACGTATAGAATGTCGCGTGGGAAAGAAGTCCGCGTTCAGAGGTTTATGTTCAAGAGTTCGCTGTCGAAAAAGAGGATGAAGTTTGTAAAAACAAAGGAAATCCGCTGCTGCCGAGCGAAGTGAAGTCTGTCTTCTAAGAGCGACGCTGGCGCAATGAGCTGGACACATCGGACAAGGGGAGGAAGCGTCCAGCGTGCAGAATTAGCCTATTAGGTCATGTTATGCAATAGCGTGGTGTTGGCGCTGGCCGCCTACGGAGAGGAAAGCCATGCCAGCCATAAATAGCCTTGCGCTTGTGAACGGCGCGCAACTTGTTATGGCTCGCCGCGGATACGTCACGTCAGTTTGGACGAGTAAGCGATGTCGGACATGGCGCAAGCTATGCTGCTACCGGTAGGTACACGTGTTTGAAAGCAATTTTGTTTCTTGCGTAAACATTTCAGCTCGCATACGAGCGACACTGACCAAATTCAAAAGTGACACGACTTGTATGGGGATCACTGCGGACAGTACTGACTCGGTCACGACTGCTGTGACGACCACTGCATGGACGGATGACCACTGCACGGAGATGTGCACAGTAGCGTGGACGGACCCCGACAGGAAGTGGGGGCAGTTTTTCGGCACGGTTTTGTCGCAGTTTCTGGACACTGTGTGAACTCTGCAGCTGTGACAGAGTTGACTGTGCTTGCACGGAAAAATTTTTCACACTTCGGAAAGCTTTTGGTTGGGAGCTTAGATCTTTAAGTTTAAACTTCACCGCCTGTATTTATGTGTGCATGTGAATATTGCGTGTATGCGTGAGCAGAAAGCGCATTGAGTGCTTTTCTAAGCAGAACTCCGCGCTCTACAAGTGTATTATTATTATTATTATTATTATTAAAAAACCGAGTGATCGTAGCAAACGGCGCCTTTAATACTCGGGGTAGACGAGAAATCCCGAAAACATGTTCCAGTGTTCTCCCTTGATGGTTCTTGGGGTCGTGTACTTCATTCTGTACTCGGCCTCCTCACCAACCTTCATATAGGCCATCCCGGCGGCGTTGCCCTGACGGAATTGATACGACCCTAGACAGCTGGCAATACGGCGGTCCTGGACGAATAGGTCTGCTCGCTCCGTTTCTGCCGCAGCACAGCTTGCGAAGAAGGCGTAGGTTCCAGACGCTGGTGCTGTGAAGATACCCGTGGTTGTGTTGTACCCGTTCCCTGTGTTGATGGTGGCGACATTGTTGATAATCCTGTAGTGAGGCGGGTCGACTTGTATTCGGTGCTTGTTGCTACAGGCGCTGAAAACTACTGCATTGCTGGCAGTACGAGATGATGCTATTGAAATGGACAGAGAGCAAAAGAACGATGATTATTTGCTGGAGAAGCGGCCCGCCTGTTAGTAAGGTCTTTCTCGCGCGGCATGGCTTTGTCAGTGCGATACCACACAGTGTCTTCCGTTAATTTTGTCGTGGACTGAATATTTCCAAAGCAGTGGGGAAGTCGAAGTTTACCGAGAGATGCACCAATAACTTTTGGTGAGTAAAAGTTGAAAACGCCCCCCCCCCACCCCCCCCCCCACACACATATTTATACAAAAACACAAATAAAGAAACAAAAAGACAAAGAAACAAACAAACAAAGAAACAAACCACCCAAAACCGCCCCTCCCCGCCGCAAAAAACAACAACAAAAAACAAACAAACAAAACAACAACGACAAAAAAAAACAACCAAAAAAAAAAAAAAAAAAACAAAAAACTACAACAACCACAAAAACAAGTTTGAACAAAACAACTAACAAACAAAAACCAACAACAAACCAAACAAACTAACGAACAAAAACCAACAACAAACCAACCAAACGAAAAAAAAAAAAAATCAACAAAGTCCATGAAATCGCTCGTTTTACTAAATTATTGTCCTGGGTACAATGTCTAGAAACAACAACAACAACAACCACCCCCCAAAAAACAAACAAACAAACAAAACACCAAAAAACCCAAACAAACAACAACAACAAAAAACAACAAACAACAACAACAAACAAACAAAATTAAAAAAACAACGACAACAAAAACAACAAACCCACACGGTTTGGGTATCCCTGTAAATAAACGCCTACTTGTTTGTTGTTGTTTCAATGTGTCGTCCTCACGGTGGTGTTCTTCCAACGTCTTGATCCTGGCTGACAGTTTAGTTTCCAGTACTGTGAAGCGTGCGTCCACGTTATCCACATAGATACTCGGGCTTTGCGTTGTGCACGTGTCCCTTTGGACGGCATGGGGCGAACAGCAAGCGTACAGTCCGCTAACCACTGGGTTGGGGAGCAGCAGCCGGAACTCGCCGCCATCACTGCTGGTGCTGTTTATCATCCCAACTGGGCCCTGTAAAGATTTATATGGTTAAAGACCCGGTTTTTATGATCATTGTGCTCATTTCTCGTTCTGAGTTGATGTGGTGGCGTCTAGCCTCTCGTCACTTCCACACCTGCACAGTGACAGCATCTCAAAGGACGGCACTGAGCTAAAAGAAGGGTACACAATGACGCGGGAGGTTTGATTGTCGGCATAGTCAACCGCTGAAAAGAAGAATTTATATCCTCACCCGCTTGCGTAGAGAGCAAACAGCATTGTATCGCATCAAGAGCAATATCTTACCGACCAGATGACAGCTTTAGTTGTGTTGTGGTGACTGGTGCATGTGAGCTGCACGTGATACTCATCAGTCTCCTTGTTGTACACCGCTATGGGTTCCTGGCGCACCACAAGGGAACATGTGGCTTTTAAACAGAAGAAATGAAAACTGTTACTGTCGTGCATAAGTTTCAATTGTTTCAAAACGGCAAAGAAACATGCAAACAATAACAAACAAACAATGGCAAACAAACGGATAATAGCAAACAAACAATAGCAACCAACCAGCCAACCAACCAACCAACCAACCAACCAACCAACCAACCAACCAACCAACCAAACATTAACAAAACAACAAAACAAAACAAAAGAAAAAAATCTAGCCAACCAATAAGTACAGAACAAAGGAACAAACTACAACAAAAACACAAACAAACAAACAAACAAACAAACAAACAAACAGGTTTTTTTGTAGCTGTCAATGTGTTCAGTATTAGATTTACTATTAATTTTACGCTATTTTTGACGTAAGAACTTAGAAGGTAAAAAATTTCTTATGCTGTTTACGAGCCGCATGCTTTTCATGTTACTTGACTCTCCCCTCTCCAAAAATAAAACAAAAATAAAAGAGAGAGAGAGAGAGGGCGGGGGGGGGGGGGGGGATAAAACCCTCTAAAGTTTGTTTACCGGTGAAACTGGCCAGAAACACAAGAGCGCCGACCAGAGGGGGCATCCCCTGGGTGTGAGGACCTTCACCACGCCGCGTATATCGCTTCTTGCCCAGATGTGCCACCAACCGCCCTCAGCTCGCTCTTCTGTTCTGTTTCGACCCAGCTGCAGTGAAGCTGTGGTGATTATCCTCACCGGCGTAAAGCGAAATGACGCTAGTTATCGTTTGCGTATTCATGGCGCGTCATACACATCAACGCGAGATAATAATCAATGATCAAGTGTTTGATTCTTATTTCTCGTGTGTGTTTTTTTTTTAAATTTTTATTCATTTATTTATTTATTTGTTTATTCATTTATTTATTTATTTATTTATTTTTGTTTGGGTTTTTAAAATATCAACTTCGTCTGTTTTTGTTTCCTGGTTTAGTTCTTTTTGTTGTTGTTGTGGTTAGGATGTTTTCTTTGTCTTTTTTGTTGTTGTTGTGGTTAGGATGTTTTCTTTGTCTTTTTGTTGTTGTTGTGGTTAGGATGTTTTCTTTGTCTTTTTTGTTGTTGTTGTGGTTAGGATGTTTTCTTTGTCTTTTTTGTTGTTGTTGTGGTTAGGATGTTTTCTTTGTCTTTTTTGTTGTTGTTGTGGTTAGGATGTTTTCTTTGTCTTTTTTGTTGTTGTTGTGGTTAGGATGTTTTCTTTGTCTTTTTTGTTGTTGTTGTGGTTAGGATGTTTTCTTTGTCTTTTTTTGTTGTTGCTTGTCTGAGCTTCTTGTTACCCAGTTTGTGTGTGTGTGTGTGTGTGTGTGTGTGTGTGTGTGTGTGTGTGTGTGTGTGTGTGTGTGTGTGTGTGTGTGTGTGTGTGTGTGTGTGTGTGTGTGTGTGTGTGTGTGTGTGTGTGTGTGTGGTGTGTGTGTGGCTTTGTTTTGTTTTGCAAAGACAGGGAGGCATTTCAACGCACGGGAAACCTCCTCGGCTTAGGCAGTTTTGCGTATCAGACCACCACAAATACCACTACACACCCTCCGTACCAAAGGAGTTTACACAAACGACTTACACAGTAAAGCCAGATTCATTAGTGTTAGTTTAATGGGTCTGCGTGCAACCTCAGCATACGCATAGAAACAGGTATGTCAAGGAATTGTCCGTCTTGAGATCGCGTCCAAAAGGTTGTGTTTATTATAGGAACAGTATCATAGTTCGCCTCTTTCAACATCCATGGATATAGAAGTATACAGACGTTATCGAGGCACAACTCATTAAAATGATTTTAAATGGGTTTCAAGTTCAGTCGGTTCTAGCAATTGGCAAAATCTCAATACTCGTTCAGAGATCGTAAAAAAAAAAAAACCCAACAACAAACTTTCGCAAGGTCACTTTACAAAATAGAAATATAATTTTGACACTCTGCATTGTCTACGGTGAACTTTTCCTTTCGGTCATAACGCCTTAACCGCCCTGCTTCTGCATATCATGTGAAAGATCAAAATAACCCATTATTACCTTTTCTACCACCCACTTCATATGCGGAACAAATTTCAATTTCAAACTGAATTTTTCTCAAATGGAAAAAAAATGGGCTGTTCTCAACTACCAGACACGCATTATCTACGGTGAACTTTTCCTTTCGGTCAGAACGCCTTAACCGCCCTGCTTCTGCATATCATGTGAAAGATCAAAATAACCCATTATTACCTTTTCTACCACCCACTTCATATGCGGAACAAATTTCAATTTCAAACTGAATTTTGCTCAAATGGAAAAACATGGGCTGTTCTCAACTACCAGACACGCATTATCTACGGTGAACTTTTCCTTTCGGTCAGAACGCCTTAACCGCCCTGCTTCTGCATATCATGTGAAAGATCAAAATAACCCATTATTACCTTTTCTACCACCCACTTCATATGCGGAACAAATTTCAATTTCAAACTGAATTTTGCTCAAATGGAAAAAAATGGGCTGTTCTCAACTACCAGACACGCATTATCTACGGTGAACTTTTCCTTTCGGTCAGAACGCCTTAACCGCCCTGCTTCTGCATATCATGTGAAAGATCAAAATAACCCATTATTACCTTTTCTACCACCCACTTCATATGCGGAACAAATTTCAATTTCAAACTGAATTTTGCTCAAATGGAAAAAAATGGGCTGTTCTCAACTACCAGACACGCATTATCTACAGTGAACTTTTCCTTTCGGTCAGAACGCCTTAACCGCCCTGCTTCTGCATATCATGTGAAAGATCAAAATAACCCATTATTACCTTTTCTACCACCCACTTCATATGCGGAACAAATTTCAATTTCAAACTGAATTTTGCTCAAATGGAAAAAAAATGGGCTGTTCTCAACTACCAGACACGCATTATCTACAGTGAACTTTTCCTTTCGGTCAGAACGCCTTAACCGCCCTGCTTCTGCATATCATGTGAAAGATCAAAATAACCCATTATTACCTTTTCTACCACCCACTTCATATGCGGAACAAATTTCAATTTCAAACTGAATTTTGCTCAAATGGAAAAAAATGGGCTGTTCTCAACTACCAGACACGCATTATCTACGGTGAACTTTTCCTTTCGGTCAGAACGCCTTAACCGCCCTGCTTCTGCATATCATGTGAAAGATCAAAATAACCCATTATTACCTTTTCTACCACCCACTTCATATGCGGAACAAATTTCAATTTCAAACTGAATTTTTCTCAAATGGAAAAAAAATGGGCTGTTCTCAACTACCAGACACGCATTATCTACGGTGAACTTTTCCTTTCGGTCATAACGCCTTAACCGCCCTGCTTCTGCATATCATGTGAAAGATCAAAATAACCCATTATTACCTTTTCTACCACCCACTTCATATGCGGAACAAATTTCAATTTCAAACTGAATTTTTCTCAAATGGAAAAAACATGGGCTGTTCTCAACTACCAGACACGCATTATCTACGGTGAACTTTTCCTTTCGGTCAGAACGCCTTCAAAGTTTTAGGATCGTCGCCTTTTCATGCGATGTCTTTACGCGATACAATACAGAACGTAACTTCAATCCACACAAACACAAACATGAAAAGACGTCAAGACAGAAAGAAACGACGCAAAAAAGGAAAGAAACAAAACAACAACAAAAAACAACAAAAACAATAACAACAACAACAACAAACAAGAACAACAACAACAACAACAAAAACCCGCTTGCACCGCCTTGTGTTACTGACGAACAAAAAAAGTAATTAAACCAAACTGATGGCAAAAGAACTGATGGCAACTCACGCATAGACAAAACACGAGAAAGGCTTATAATACATACATACTATTTGCTGAAATGTACAACAGCTCGATCTCTACATTTACAATTCATGACTATATACACCCCCTCCTTCCCCACCTCATGCCCGCACTTCCAACAGACCCTGAAAGCAAAAACAAAGCATGGAACCAGTAGATACAACATCACAATTAATGAAGGGGAAAACACTCAGCACCCCCCCCCCCCACCCCATCCCTTCCCTAACCCACCTCCCCATCTCAACGAAACAGCAAAAGCAAAACTATCACAAAACTGCTTTACAATAAAAATAATCCGTGGCCCTGTTCGCACATTTGAAGCCTATTGTTAAAATACAATTATAGTCAAACTAGGTGCAGACAAGTATCCAGGCAAACCTGAATAACTTGTGCAAAGAGCGTGTCCTGATGAATTGCCCAAAACCACCATAATAACAATTGATATTCTAAAACCGGTGACAGGCGACTACACAGCAAAATGCCTCCATGCATTGTTCAAATCGACGAAATTTGTTAACCCATCATTTTGACCACACAGTATAACTAACAGTTCGTACATTGGTCTGTAATTTTAAAGTCAAACAGTTGCACGAGCCAAGAAATCACAGCTGTCAGCTTGGACGGCGAAAGTATAGGCCTACCCACGCCATGATCTTCATTCAGCTTCAGCTCTGAAACACAGTGTCGAATACATACAGCCGGCATCTTCTTAGCAATTACAGTTCGGGTTTCAGTCGCCCCCGACGGGACAAGCTGCGCACAATCTGTGTGTGTGTGTGTGTGTGTGTGTGTGTGTGTGTGTGTGTGTGTGTGTGTGTGTGTGTGTGTGTGTGTGTGTGTGTGTGTGAGTTCGGGTTTCAGTCGCCCCCGACGGGACAAGCTGCGCACAATCTCTCTCTCTCTCTGTGTGTGTGTGTGTGTGTGTGTGTGTGTGTGTGTGTGTGTGTGTGTGTGTGTGTGGTTCTGTTGGCTCAGCGCCAGTGTAGTCTGCGAGATGCTGTCAGTGTGCAGGTGCCTCAGTGATAGTGTTGTCAAGCATTTCGATTCTGCAGGCCTATCAGCGGCAAAACGCCCTCAGGGCCAATTAAATCCGCGTGCAGCGGGCACTCCCCGGAGACGCCGCCGCGACGCCTGTGAATAGAGCACGGTCGTATTTTTTTTCTCGCCACACCAGCAAGTCGCCGGGCCGGCGGTGCAGCTGGTAGCCAAAATGTGTTGCAACGTATGATCGCAACCCCCGCGCAATACACAAGCGGGTGCCTGGCAGGCATTCTGCATTTGACAAGGCCTTTAGTAGTACGATGGAAAACACTACCGACAGATCTCAGAACGATTTGTAAGCACAGAATGACGGGACGAGGGGCCATCAAATCGTCAGTCTGGATTTCTTGGTGATGGGAGCGATGATGGACGGGGCGGAGGCCTAACGCTGAAAGATAGATGGAGTGGGTGGGTTTGGGGGAGTTTAACGTCGTTTTCAACCACGTATGGGTGATACCAAAGGCGGCCGGGGCAACGAGAAAAAGGCCAGCACAATATCTGACCCACGCCGGGATACGAACTCACGACCCGAGCATTGAAAGTCCAACGCTCTACCATTCGGCTCTTCCCGGCTCCCCAAGACAAATGGAAACAAAAATGCAGTTTGGTTGGTTCTCTGAGCCAGGTACACTTCTGTCAAGGAGAGTGTATCGGTTACTGGAAATTGTGAAAACACACACACACACACACACACACACACACACACACACACACACACACACACACACACACACACACAAAACAACAACAACAACAAAAACAAAACACCTACCTTTTTTTATTTTTTACAAAAGGATGATAACACTCACCAGCATGTATGTAGACTGCCCCATCAGTCGCAGGACTGTGTCATTTTCACACAATGTCTGCTATTTTGCCCGAAGTGTGGATGATGAGACAGGTAAGGATTAGAATCCCAAGCTGAAAGAGGAAAACGTGATAAAACCTTGACATTTATGGCCATGATAACAACCTTTAATGAAGACAGTCAGTGTAATACCTATGGACGACGTTGCCCGTTGCGTTATAATAATAATAATAATAAGAAGAAGAAGAATATGGGTAGTTAAGGGACACCATCCCTCTCGAGAAGAAGAATATGGGTATTTAAGGGACACCATCTCTCTCTCTCGAGAAGAAGAATATGGGTATTTAAGGGACACCATCTCTCTCTCGAGAAGAAGAAGAATATGGGTATTTAAGGGACACCATCTCTCTCTCGAGAAGAAGAAGAATATGGGTATTTAAGGGACACCATCTCTCTCTCGAGAAGAAGAAGAATATGGGTATTTAAGGGACACCATCCCTCTCGAGAAGAAGAAGAAGAATATGGGTATTTAAGGGACACCATCTCTCTCTCAAGAAGAAGAAGAATATGGGTATTTAAGGGACACCATCTCTCTCTCGAGAAGAAGAAGAATATGGGTATTTAAGGGACACCATCTCTCTCTCGAGAAGAAGAAGAATATGGGTATTTAAGGGACACCATCTCTCTCTCGAGAAGAAGAAGAATATGGGTATTTAAGGGACACCATCTCTCTCTCGAGAAGAAGAAGAATATGGGTATTTAAGGGACACCATCTCTCTCTCGAGAAGAAGAAGAATATGGGTATTTAAGGGACACCATCTCTCTCTCGAGAAGAAGAAGAATATGGGTATTTAAGGGACACCATCTCTCTCTCGAGAAGAAGAAGAATATGGGTATTTAAGGGACACCATCCCTCTCGAGAAGAAGAAGAAGAATATGGGTATTTAAGGGACACCATCTCTCTCTCGAGAAGAAGAAGAATATGGGTATTTAAGGGACACCATCCCTCTCGAGAAGAAGAAGAAGAATATGGGTATTTAAGGGACACCATCTCTCTCTCGAGAAGAAGAAGAATATGGGTATTTAAGGGACACCATCCCTCTCGAGAAGAAGAAGAAGAATATGGGTATTTAAGGGACACCATCCCTCTCGAGAAGAAGAAGAAGAATATGGGTATTTAAGGGACACCATCTCTCTCTCGAGAAGAAGAAGAATATGGGTATTTAAGGGACACCATCTCTCTCTCGAGAAGAAGAAGAATATGGGTATTTAAGGGACACCATCTCTCTCTCGAGAAGAAGAAGAATATGGGTATTTAAGGGACACCATCTCTCTCTCGAGAAGAAGAAGAATATGGGTATTTAAGGGACACCATCCCTCTCGAGAAGAAGAAGAAGAATATGGGTATTTAAGGGACACCATCCCTCTCGAGAAGAAGAAGAAGAATATGGGTATTTAAGGGACACCATCTCTCTCTCGAGAAGAAGAAGAATATGGGTATTTAAGGGACACCATCCCTCTCGAGAAGAAGAAGAAGAATATGGGTATTTAAGGGACACCATCTCTCTCTCGAGAAGAAGAAGAATATGGGTATTTAAGGGACACCATCCCTCTCGAGAAGAAGAAGAAGAATATGGGTATTTAAGGGACACCATCCCTCTCGAGAAGAAGAAGAAGAATATGGGTATTTAAGGGACACCATCCCTCTCGAGAAGAAGAAGAAGAATATGGGTATTTAAGGGACACCATCCCTCTCGAGAAGAAGAAGAAGAATATGGGTATTTAAGGGACACCATCCCTCTCGAGAAGAAGAAGAAGAATATGGGTATTTAAGGGACACCATCCCTCTCGAGAAGAAGAAGAAGAATATGGGTATTTAAGGGACACCATCCCTCTCGAGAAGAAGAAGAAGAATATGGGTATTTAAGGGACACCATCCCTCTCGAGAAGAAGAAGAAGAATATGGGTATTTAAGGGACACCATCCCTCTCGAGAAGAAGAAGAAGAATATGGGTATTTAAGGGACACCATCTCTCTCTCTCGAGAAGAAGAATATGGGTATTTAAGGGACACCATCTCTCTCGAGAAGAAGAAGAAGAATATGGGTATGTAAGGGACACCATCTCTCTCTCGAGAAGAAGAAGAATATGGGTATTTAAGGGACACCATCTCTCTCGAGAAGAAGAATATGGGTATTTAAGGGACACCATCTCTCTCTCGAGAAGAAGAAGAATATGGGTATGTAAGGGACACCATCTCTCTCTCGAGAAGAAGAAGAATATGGGTATTTAAGGGACACCATCTCTCTCTCAAGAAGAAGAAGAATATGGGTATTTAAGGGACACCATCCCTCTCGAGAAGAAGAAGAAGAAGAAGAATATGGGTATTTAAGGGACACCATCCCTCTCGAGAAGAAGAAGAAGAATATGGGTATTTAAGGGACACCATCCCTCTCGAGAAGAAGAAGAAGAATATGGGTATTTAAGGGACACCATCTCTCTCTCAAGAAGAAGAAGAATATGGGTATTTAAGGGACACCATCCCTCTCGAGAAGAAGAAGAAGAATATGGGTATTTAAGGGACACCATCCCTCTCGAGAAGAAGAAGAAGAATATGGGTATTTAAGGGACACCATCCCTCTCGAGAAGAAGAAGAAGAATATGGGTATTTAAGGGACACCATCCCTCTCGAGAAGAAGAAGAAGAATATGGGTATTTAAGGGACACCATCCCTCTCGAGAAGAAGAAGAAGAATATGGGTATTTAAGGGACACCATCCCTCTCGAGAAGAAGAAGAAGAATATGGGTATTTAAGGGACACCATCCCTCTCGAGAAGAAGAAGAAGAATATGGGTATGTAAGGGACACCATCCCTCTCGAGAAGAAGAAGAAGAATATGGGTATTTAAGGGACACCATCTCTCTCTCAAGAAGAAGAAGAATATGGGTATTTAAGGGACACCATCCCTCTCGAGAAGAAGAAGAAGAAGAAGAATATGGGTATTTAAGGGACACCATCCCTCTCGAGAAGAAGAAGAAGAATATGGGTATTTAAGGGACACCGTCCCTCTCGAGAAGAAGAAGAAGAATATGGGTATTTAAGGGACACCGTCCCCCTCGAGAAGAAGAAGAAGAATATGGGTATTTAAGGGACACCATCCCTCTCGAGAAGAAGAAGAAGAATATGGGTATTTAAGGGACACCATCCCTCTCGAGAAGAAGAAGAAGAATATGGGTATTTAAGGGACACCATCCCTCTCGAGAAGAAGAAGAAGAATATGGGTATTTAAGGGACACCATCCCTCTCGAGAAGAAGAAGAAGAATATGGGTATTTAAGGGACACCATCCCTCTCGAGAAGAAGAAGAAGAAGAAGAATATGGGTATTTAAGGGACACCATCCCTCTCGAGAAGAAGAAGAAGAATATGGGTATTTAAGGGACACCATCCCTCTCGAGAAGAAGAAGAAGAATATGGGTATTTAAGGGACACCATCCCTCTCGAGAAGAAGAAGAAGAATATGGGTATTTAAGGGACACCATCCCTCTCGAGAAGAAGAAGAAGAATATGGGTATTTAAGGGACACCATCCCTCTCGAGAAGAAGAAGAAGAATATGGGTATTTAAGGGACACCATCCCTCTCGAGAAGAAGAAGAAGAATATGGGTATTTAAGGGACACCATCCCTCTCGAGAAGAAGAAGAAGAATATGGGTATTTAAGGGACACCATCCCTCTCGAGAAGAAGAAGAAGAATATGGGTATTTAAGGGACACCATCCCTCTCGAGAAGAAGAAGAAGAATATGGGTATTTAAGGGACACCATCCCTCTCGAGAAGAAGAAGAAGAATATGGGTATTTAAGGGACACCATCTCTCTCTCGAGAAGAAGAAGAATATGGGTATTTAAGGGACACCATCTCTCTCTCGAGAAGAAGAAGAATATGGGTATTTAAGGGACACCATCTCTCTCTCGAGAAGAAGAAGAATATGGGTATTTAAGGGACACCATCTCTCTCTCGAGAAGAAGAAGAATATGGGTATTTAAGGGACACCATCTCTCTCTCGAGAAGAAGAAGAATATGGGTATTTAAGGGACACCATCTCTCTCTCGAGAAGAAGAAGAATATGGGTATTTAAGGGACACCATCTCTCTCTCGAGAAGAAGAAGAATATGGGTATTTAAGGGACACCATCTCTCTCTCGAGAAGAAGAAGAATATGGGTATTTAAGGGACACCATCCCTCTCGAGAAGAAGAAGAAGAATATGGGTATTTAAGGGACACCATCTCTCTCTCGAGAAGAAGAAGAATATGGGTATTTAAGGGACACCATCCCTCTCGAGAAGAAGAAGAAGAATATGGGTATTTAAGGGACACCATCTCTCTCTCGAGAAGAAGAAGAATATGGGTATTTAAGGGACACCATCCCTCTCGAGAAGAAGAAGAAGAATATGGGTATTTAAGGGACACCATCCCTCTCGAGAAGAAGAAGAAGAATATGGGTATTTAAGGGACACCATCTCTCTCTCGAGAAGAAGAAGAATATGGGTATTTAAGGGACACCATCTCTCTCTCTCGAGAAGAAGAATATGGGTATTTAAGGGACACCATCTCTCTCTCGAGAAGAAGAAGAATATGGGTATTTAAGGGACACCATCTCTCTCTCGAGAAGAAGAAGAATATGGGTATTTAAGGGACACCATCTCTCTCTCGAGAAGAAGAAGAATATGGGTATTTAAGGGACACCATCCCTCTCGAGAAGAAGAAGAAGAATATGGGTATTTAAGGGACACCATCTCTCTCTCGAGAAGAAGAAGAATATGGGTATTTAAGGGACACCATCCCTCTCGAGAAGAAGAAGAAGAATATGGGTATTTAAGGGACACCATCTCTCTCTCGAGAAGAAGAAGAATATGGGTATTTAAGGGACACCATCCCTCTCGAGAAGAAGAAGAAGAATATGGGTATTTAAGGGACACCATCCCTCTCGAGAAGAAGAAGAAGAATATGGGTATTTAAGGGACACCATCCCTCTCGAGAAGAAGAAGAAGAATATGGGTATTTAAGGGACACCATCCCTCTCGAGAAGAAGAAGAAGAATATGGGTATTTAAGGGACACCATCCCTCTCGAGAAGAAGAAGAAGAATATGGGTATTTAAGGGACACCATCCCTCTCGAGAAGAAGAAGAAGAATATGGGTATTTAAGGGACACCATCCCTCTCGAGAAGAAGAAGAAGAATATGGGTATTTAAGGGACACCATCCCTCTCGAGAAGAAGAAGAAGAATATGGGTATTTAAGGGACACCATCCCTCTCGAGAAGAAGAAGAAGAATATGGGTATTTAAGGGACACCATCCCTCTCGAGAAGAAGAAGAAGAATATGGGTATTTAAGGGACACCATCCCTCTCGAGAAGAAGAAGAAGAATATGGGTATTTAAGGGACACCATCTCTCTCGAGAAGAAAGAAGAAGAATATGGGTATGTAAGGGACACCATCTCTCTCTCTCGAGAAGAAGAATATGGGTATTTAAGGGGACACCATCTCTCTCGAGAAGAAGAATATGGGTATTTAAGGGACACCATCTCTCTCTCGAGAAGAAGAAGAATATGGGTATGTAAGGGACACCATCTCTCTCTCGAGAAGAAGAAGAATATGGGTATTTAAGGGACACCATCTCTCTCTCAAGAAGAAGAAGAATATGGGTATTTAAGGGACACCATCCCTCTCGAGAAGAAGAAGAAGAAGAAGAATATGGGTATTTAAGGGACACCATCCCTCTCGAGAAGAAGAAGAAGAATATGGGTATTTAAGGGACACCATCCCTCTCGAGAAGAAGAAGAAGAATATGGGTATTTAAGGGACACCATCTCTCTCTCAAGAAGAAGAAGAATATGGGTATTTAAGGGACACCATCCCTCTCGAGAAGAAGAAGAAGAATATGGGTATTTAAGGGACACCATCCCTCTCGAGAAGAAGAAGAAGAATATGGGTATTTAAGGGACACCATCCCTCTCGAGAAGAAGAAGAAGAATATGGGTATTTAAGGGACACCATCCCTCTCGAGAAGAAGAAGAAGAATATGGGTATTTAAGGGACACCATCCCTCTCGAGAAGAAGAAGAAGAATATGGGTATTTAAGGGACACCATCCCTCTCGAGAAGAAGAAGAAGAATATGGGTATTTAAGGGACACCATCCCTCTCGAGAAGAAGAAGAAGAATATGGGTATGTAAGGGACACCATCCCTCTCGAGAAGAAGAAGAAGAATATGGGTATTTAAGGGACACCATCTCTCTCTCAAGAAGAAGAAGAATATGGGTATTTAAGGGACACCATCCCTCTCGAGAAGAAGAAGAAGAAGAAGAATATGGGTATTTAAGGGACACCATCCCTCTCGAGAAGAAGAAGAAGAATATGGGTATTTAAGGGACACCGTCCCTCTCTCGAGAAGAAGAAGAATATGGGTATTTAAGGGACACCAGTCCCTCCTCGAGAAGAAGAAGAAGAATATGGGTATTTAAGGGACACCATCCCTCTCGAGAAGAAGAAGAAGAATATGGGTATTTAAGGGACACCATCCCTCTCGAGAAGAAGAAGAAGAATATGGGTATTTTAAGGGACACCATCCCTCTCGAGAAGAAGAAGAAGAATATGGGTATTTAAGGGACACCATCCCTCTCGAGAAGAAGAAGAAGAATATGGGTATTTAAGGGACACCATCCCTCTCGAGAAGAAGAAGAAGAATATGGGTATTTAAGGGACACCATCCCTCTCGAGAAGAAGAAGAAGAATATGGGTATTTAAGGGACACCATCCCTCTCGAGAAGAAGAAGAAGAATATGGGTATTTAAGGGACACCATCCCTCTCGAGAAGAAGAAGAAGAATATGGGTATTTAAGGGACACCATCCCTCTCGAGAAGAAGAAGAAGAATATGGGTATTTAAGGGACACCATCCCTCTCGAGAAGAAGAAGAAGAATATGGGTATTTAAGGGACACCATCCCTCTCGAGAAGAAGAAGAAGAATATGGGTATTTAAGGGACACCATCCCTCTCGAGAAGAAGAAGAAGAATATGGGTATTTAAGGGACACCATCCCTCTCGAGAAGAAGAAGAAGAATATGGGTATTTAAGGGACACCATCCCTCTCGAGAAGAAGAAGAAGAATATGGGTATTTAAGGGACACCATCCCTCTCGAGAAGAAGAAGAAGAATATGGGTATTTAAGGGACACCATCCCTCTCGAGAAGAAGAAGAAGAATATGGGTATTTAAGGGGACACCATCCCTCTCGAGAAGAAGAAGAAGAATATGGGTATTTAAGGGACACCATCCCTCTCGAGAAGAAGAAGAAGAATATGGGTATTTAAGGGACACCATCCCTCTCGAGAAGAAGAAGAAGAATATGGGTATTTAAGGGACACCATCCCTCTCGAGAAGAAGAAGAAGAATATGGGTATTTAAGGGACACCATCCCTCTCGAGAAGAAGAAGAAGAATATGGGTATTTAAGGGACACCATCCCTCTCGAGAAGAAGAAGAAGAATATGGGTATTTAAGGGACACCATCCCTCTCGAGAAGAAGAAGAAGAATATGGGTATTAAGGGACACCATCCCTCTCGAGAAGAAGAAGAAGAATATGGGTATTTAAGGGACACCATCCCTCTCGAGAAGAAGAAGAAGAATATGGGTATTTAAGGGACACCATCCCTCTCGAGAAGAAGAAGAAGAATATGGGTATTTAAGGGACACCATCCCTCTCGAGAAGAAGAAGAAGAATATGGGTATTTAAGGGACACCATCCCTCTCGAGAAGAAGAAGAAGAATATGGGTATTTAAGGGACACCCATCCCTCTCGAGAAGAAGAAGAAGAATATGGGTATTTAAGGGACACCATCCCTCTCGAGAAGAAGAAGAAGAATATGGGTATTTAAGGGACACCATCCCTCTCGAGAAGAAGAAGAAGAATATGGGTATTTAAGGGACACCATCCCTCTCGAGAAGAAGAAGAAGAATATGGGTATTTAAGGGACACCATCCCTCTCGAGAAGAAGAAGAAGAATATGGGTATTTAAGGGACACCATCCCTCTCGAGAAGAAGAAGAAGAATATGGGTATTTAAGGGACACCATCCCTCTCGAGAAGAAGAAGAAGAATATGGGTATTTAAGGGACACCATCCCTCTCGAGAAGAAGAAGAAGAATATGGGTATTTAAGGGACACCATCCCCTCTCGAGAAGAAGAAGAAGAATATGGGTATTTAAGGGACACCATCCCTCTCGAGAAGAAGAAGAAGAATATGGGTATTTAAGGGACACCATCCCTCTCGAGAAGAAGAAGAAGAATATGGGTATTTAAGGGACACCATCCCTCTCGAGAAGAAGAAGAAGAATATGGGTATTTAAGGGACACCATCCCTCTCGAGAAGAAGAAGAAGAATATGGGTATTTAAGGGACACCATCCCTCTCGAGAAGAAGAAGAAGAATATGGGTATTTAAGGGACACCATCCCTCTCGAGAAGAAGAAGAAGAATATGGGTATTTAAGGGACACCATCCCCTCTCGAGAAGAAGAAGAAGAATATGGGTATTAAGGGACACCATCCCTCTCGAGAAGAAGAAGAAGAATATGGGTATTTAAGGGACACCATCCCTCTCGAGAAGAAGAAGAAGAATATGGGTATTTAAGGGACACCATCCCTCTCGAGAAGAAGAAGAAGAATATGGGTATTTAAGGGACACCATCCCTCTCGAGAAGAAGAAGAAGAATATGGGTATTTAAGGGACACCATCCCTCTCGAGAAGAAGAAGAAGAATATGGGTATTTAAGGGACACCATCCCTCTCGAGAAGAAGAAGAAGAATATGGGTATTTAAGGGACACATCCCTCTCGAGAAGAAGAAGAAGAATATGGGTATTTAAGGGACACCATCCCTCTCGAGAAGAAGAAGAAGAATATGGGTATTTAAGGGACACCATCCCTCTCGAGAAGAAGAAGAAGAATATGGGTATTTAAGGGACACCATCCCTCTCGAGAAGAAGAAGAAGAATATGGGTATTTAAGGGACACCATCCCTCTCGAGAAGAAGAAGAAGAATATGGGTATTTAAGGGACACCATCCCTCTCGAGAAGAAGAAGAAGAATATGGGTATTTAAGGGACACCATCCCTCTCGAGAAGAAGAAGAAGAATATGGGTATTTAAGGGGACACCATCCCTCTCGAGAAGAAGAAGAAGAATATGGGTATTTAAGGGACACCATCCCTCTCGAGAAGAAGAAGAAGAATATGGGTATTTAAGGGACACCATCCCTCTCGAGAAGAAGAGAAGAATATGGGTATTTAAGGGACACCATCCCTCTCGAGAAGAAGAAGAAGAATATGGGTATTTAAGGGACACCATCCCTCTCGAGAAGAAGAAGAAGAATATGGGTATTTAAGGGACACCATCCCTCTCGAGAAGAAGAAGAAAGAATATGGGTATTTAAGGGACACCATCCCTCTCGAGAAGAAGAAGAAGAATATGGGTATTTAAGGGACACCATCCCTCTCGAGAAGAAGAAGAAGAATATGGGTATTTAAGGGACACCATCCCTCTCGAGAAGAAGAAGAAGAATATGGGTATTTAAGGGACACCATCCCTCTCGAGAAGAAGAAGAAAGAGAATTAATATGGGTATTTAAGGGACACCATCCCTCTCGAGAAGAAGAAGAAGAATATGGGTATTTAAGGGACACCATCCCTCTCGAGAAGAAGAAGAAGAATATGGGTATTTAAGGGACACCATCCCTCTCGAGAAGAAGAAGAAGAATATGGGTATTTAAGGGACACCATCCCTCTCGAGAAGAAGAAGAAGAATATGGGTATTTAAGGGACACCAATCCCTCTCGAGAAGAAGAAGAAGAATATGGGTATTTAAGGGACACCATCCCTCTCGAGAAGAAGAAGAAGAATATGGGTATTTAAGGGACACCATCCCTCTCGAGAAGGAAGAAGAAGAATATGGGTATTTAAGGGACACCATCCCTCTCGAGAAGAAGAAGAAGAATATGGGTATTTAAGGGGACACCATCCCTCTCGAGAAGAAGAAGAAGAATATGGGTATTTAAGGGACACCATCCCTCTCGAGAAGAAGAAGAAGAATATGGGTATTTAAGGGACACCATCCCCTCTCGAGAAGAAGAAGAAGAATATGGGTATTTAAGGGACACATCCCTCTCGAGAAGAGAAGAAATATGGATTTACTGGACACCATCCCTCTCGAGAAGAAGAGAAGAATATGGGTATTTAAGGGACACCATCCCTCTCGAGAAGAAGAAGATAGAATATGGGTATTTAAGGGACACCATCCCTCTCGAGAAGAAGAAGAAGAATATGGGTATTTAAGGGACACCATCCCTCTCGAGAAGAAGAAGAAGAATATGGGTATTTAAGGGACACCATCCCTCTCGAGAAGAAGAAGAAGAATATGGGTATTTAAGGGACACCATCCCTCTCGAGAAGAAGAAGAAGAATATGGGTATTTAAGGGACACCATCCCTCTCGAGAAGAAGAAGAAGAATATGGGTATTTAAGGGACACCATCCCTCTCGAGAAGAAGAAGAAGAATATGGGTATTTAAGGGACACCATCCCTCTCGAGAAGAAGAAGAAGAATATGGGTATTTAAGGGACACCATCCCTCTCGAGAAGAAGAAGAAGAATATGGGTATTTAAGGGACACCATCCCTCTCGAGAAGAAGAAGAAGAATATGGGTATTTAAGGGACACCATCCCTCTCGAGAAGAAGAAGAAGAATATGGGTATTTAAGGGACACCATCCCTCTCGAGAAGAAGAAGAAGAATATGGGTATTTAAGGGACACCATCCCTCTCGAGAGAAGAAGAGAAATATGGGTATTTAAGGGACACCACTCCCTCTCGAGAAGAAGAAGAAGAATAGGGTATTTAAGGGACACCATCCCTCTCGAGAAGAAGAAGAAGAATATGGGTATTTAAGGGACACCATCCCTCTCGAGAAGAAGAAGAAGGAATATGGGTATTTAAGGGACACCATCCCTCTCGAGAAGAAGAAGAAGAATATGGGTATTTAAGGGACACCATCCCTCTCGAGAAGAAGAAGAAGAATATGGGTATTTAAGGGACACCATCCCTCTCGAGAAGAAGAAGAAGGAATATGGGTATTTAAGGGACACCATCCCTCTCGAGAAGAAGAAGAAGAATATGGGTATTTAAGGGGACACCATCCCTCTCGAGAAGAAGAAGAAGAATATGGGTATTTAAGGGACACCATCCCATCTCGAGAAGAAGAAGAAGAATATGGGTATTTAAGGGACACCATCCCTCTCGAGAAGAGAAGAAGAAGAATATGGGTATTTAAGGGACACCATCCCTCTCGAGAAGAAGAAGAAGAATATGGGTATCTTAAGGGACACCATCCCTCTCGAGAAGAAGAAGAAGAATATGGGTATTTAAGGGACACCATCCCTCTCGCGAGAAGAAGAAGAATATGGGTATGTAAGGGACACCATCTCTCTCTCGAGAAGAAGAAGAATATGGGTATTTAAGGGACACCATCTCTCTCTCAAGAAGAAGAAGAATATGGGTATTTAAGGGACACCATCCCTCTCGAGAAGAAGAAGAAGAAGAAGAATATGGGTATTTAAGGGACACCATCCCTCTCGAGAAGAAGAAGAAGAATATGGGTATTTAAGGGACACCATCCCTCTCGAGAAGAAGAAGAAGAATATGGGTATTTAAGGGACACCATCCCTCTCGAGAAGAAGAAGAAGAATATGGGTATTTAAGGGACACCATCCCTCTCGAGAAGAAGAAGAAGAATATGGGTATTTAAGGGACACCATCCCTCTCGAGAAGAAGAAGAAGAATATGGGTATTTAAGGGACACCATCCCTCTCGAGAAGAAGAAGAAGAATATGGGTATTTAAGGGACACCATCTCTCTCGCAAGAGCTCAAGGGGCCTTACAATCAACACACACATTCACTCACCCAGAAACACACACAACATGCCTCCACACATACATCTAGAAACACATAATGTGCAGCACCATACACCTGCCACCGGCTTACACACACACACACACACACACACACACACACACACACGAAAACGGCCAGCAAGATCATGTGATGATGTGGCAACAGCTATTGGATGAGGACAGTGAAGAGGTGCGTTTTCAGATTTTGCTTTATGGATGGTTTAGTGTCTGATAGATGCCGGGAGATCATTCCAACATGTCGGGCCCTGGAATGAAAATCTAAGTTGTTTACTATGATAGAGCGTCGTACTTTCAATGCTCAGGTCGTTATGCCAAACCCGGCTGGGAGCTGTAATATTTGTGTTGGATTTCTCCTTGCTGCCCTGCCATTGACATCACCCGAATTTGGTGGAAAAGGCCGTTAAACCTGCCCTGCCGGCCGCTTCAGTCTAAGGGAAGTAACCTCTCTTTAGTCTTCCCCACTCTCTGGGGCACAGAGTCTTTCAGTGGAAAGTGGGGAAATGGCGCTCACTGCGCTACCGTGACGGGCCTAAATTGTCTCGGCGCTCTCAAACACAAGGTCACGCACTATGTCATCCTTGACCAGCTTTGAACCCAGAAGGATCCTCAATGGCGCAAGTGATGGCAGGCTGTCTTCAGAGTGAAAGTAGGCGTGTTTCTGAATCAGAGACATACATAACATGTCTCTGTCTGAATGGACAGATCTATATTACATTCAGTCCTAGAGCACGGGTGTGTATGCTTTTGTAATCGTCTCTTATTCCACCACAAGGCAGGTACGTGATCGTCTGCAACGTGCAATAATACTTGCCATATGTAGAGTGCAGCACCTTTGCCTGTCAGAGTGCAACCCCCTTGCCGTTTACTCACATCCTGTTGGATCAGTGTACCACGTAAACAGTGCCATCAAAGCCCAACAATAATCAGTTGTCCGCTGGCAAAGATTTTGCCCAAACGAAAAGTGGTCGGATATCAAGACTTCGTTTCAAATCGAATCATATGACACACAAGTCTTCGCTTTTCTATAAAAAAAATTTCGCCATTTTTGAAAATGGCGCTGGCTGTAAGCAGTCACATTTTCACGCCCCGCCGAGAAGGGACTGCACTCTGGAGTCTAAGTCTTCCCTCAAACTTAAACAGCTTGTTGCCTCCCTTCAGGCACAGAGTGAGGCGAACGAACTATGAAAGAGATCACTGTATCAGTGTATATTCACTGTGTGTATACTTGTGTGTATCCGGTCTGATGCTGCTTCTACTGAGCTTTTCTGAGGGAGTTAAGACATCCAGTATTTCCAGTCGCAGTTTGCGTTTCGGTAAAAACAGAGACAGAATGATTAAAAAGGACCGTTTACCAAGCAGAACCCGACTTGTACTAAAAACGACTAATTAGACATAAGTTGTTTCTTGTCGGGTGTCGGTTGGCTTCGACTGTGATGGAGTTCTGTGCACCTCTGCTGTTGTGCTGCTGCTGTGATGTGAAGTGATGTGGGGTGTAGTGTTGTAATTTATAGTGATGCAATATGTGATAGATGGCAGCTCACTGTTTTAGGTGTGAGTGTGCGAGTACGTAAGTAGGTGGAGTGGATGTGTATGGCCATATGAGTGAGTGTTGGGCATGTTTTATGTTTTATGAGACCACAAAGCAATGTTCCACTGTTGGCCGGAAATTTAATAAATTTCTTATGTCTTATGTCTTAAACGTCACTACAATCTAAAGGTGTGTATCTGCTCGTGTAAGGAACGAGAGCAATCATCGTGGAACCTTTTGAGGGTGGGTGTGGGTTGGATTGGGCGTTTGAGAGTTTAACGTCCTTTTCCACCGCGTATAGGTGATATCGGAAGACGGGGCAACGACGAAGAAAAAGGCCAGCGCAAATGTTTGCCAGGAATCGAACTCACGACCCGAGCATCGAAAGTCCAACGTTCTACCATCCGGCTGCCCAAGCTCGGCCTAGCAACGGAAAAGGGTCGAATATTTTGATTAACCACAGCCCCCTCCCCCCCCCCCCACACACACACACCCATCCCCCCCTCCCCCCTCGTATATATGGATACGTGCCTTTACTCATCAAAGGACAGATTATTGAATAAGAGACGACTGCCACATCCTTGACCGCTGAGATTGAGTCAGGCTGATGCGTTTACGCACAGGCCACAACCGACTGAACGCCCGCATGCACAGGAAGATGAAGCTGGCGCCTACCGACACCAACATACCCGGGTGGCGAAGACGACCAGACTACAGACTACTTGTTCTACAACAGTACCGGCTACTTCAACAGCTGAGACATGAAGTAGGGCCAGCAGTAACTCCACTACTGACACTCCAAGCTCTATGGAAACAGAGACGAGCTGAATGAAACGACATCATTTATGTCACTATCCGGCCTGACGGTGTAAATGGCGAAGGACAAGAAGAAGAAAAAGAAGAGTGGGTGGGTATTTGGGGGTTTAACGTCCTTTTCCACCACATAGGGTGATATCAAAGACGGGGCAACGATGAAAAAGCCAGCACAAATATTTGGCCCCAGCCGGGATCGAACTCACGACCCGGCCGAGCATTAGAAGTCCAACGCTCTACAATTCGACCACCCCGGCTCCCCTAGAAGAAGAAGAAGAAGAAGAAGAAGAAGACCACGATAATTATGAGGTACGATAGATGTGAAAGAAGCTGTCACCTGCACTACGAGGACCCCCGCCGCAATGCCGATGACGATACCCGAGTCCACGAGGGCGTAATCCCAAATCTCGTCGTAACAACCCTGCAAGAAACAACAAGTCTACAATCAGAACAACGCCGCAAAGTGTACAATATACAAACTGGTCGATTTTGCAGATTAAAGGTACATCTCTTCAGCCTACTCTATTGAAGTTTCTGCAAATCATCAGTTTAACCGCCTCAGTATAGATAGGAAGCGAGACTGTTAAAGGGACAAAGCGGTCTATGTTTCCTGCCCATATAGGAAGAAAAAAAAAAGTCTGCCGTATTTTCACCCCATTCCGCTGAACACGGATTAACCTGCGCCGTAGGTCGTGGGTACAACTGCACCCACACTTAGTCAATAAAGATTGTTGAAGTGCTCACCAAAACGTGTGTAGGTTGTGTGTATAAATAAACAAGTAAATAAACAACAAAAACCTTGTATACCCTCCCCGTACATCGTAGGTGAAAAGAAGGGAAAAAAACTAAATCTAACTGGCATTTTTTTTTTTCAAAAGAGAACACTCTAGTAGGAACACAATCAGGTTACCACGGCCTCTCGGCACAGACTCAGCATCCGTTTGCAATCAAAGCATACGTAACTACATCAGAATACTATAAAGCTTTTAGATAGCAAGAGAGAGAGAGAGAGAGAGAGAGAGATCAACGAATCTGAAACTTAAGTTTTCACACACACACACACACACACACACACACACACACACACACTGATTGGCAGGCATGAGTTACAAGCCGATCGCCGTTGGGCACGCGCTCAGTCATGATTGTGCAGTAACACTATACCGGTCCTTGCTGTACATTTGTTGTTGTTGCTGCTGCTTCGATCAGCGTACTATCACGATTACAGTTATCATATAATCCGGCTGTCGTACCACTATCTGCAAACTGGCACTGTCTGCCAAAGCCCGGGGAGCACAGT
>JACVVK020000152.1:1095000-1135000 GCA_018292915.2 Batillaria attramentaria
GGTGTTGTGTAGTGTGGTGTGGTGTGGAAAGGTGTGGTGTTGTGTAGTGTGGTGTGGTGTGGTAGGGTGTGGTGAGATGTGGTGTGGTGTGGTTTAGTATGGAAAGGTGTGGTGTGGTGTGTTATGGTGTGGTGTGGTGTGGTACGGTATGGTATGGTATGGTATGGTGTGGTGTGGTAGAGTGTGGTGTGATGCGGTGTGGTGTGATGCGGTGTGGTATGGTATGGTATTGTATGGTGTGGCGTGGTGTGGTAGGGTAAAGTATGGTAGGGTGTGGTGTAATGCATTTTTCTGTTTTCTGCTATGGCACGGTACAGGGTACGGTATTCAGCCACTCTGTTATTTACTCTGGTGCGTGCGGCATTTTCTGTTTTCTGGTGTGGTATGGAATGGTATGGTATGGTATCCCTCCACTCTTCTGATTACTATCGTGCGTGAGACGTTTTTTTTTTCTGTTACGGTATGGTATTCCTGCACTCTGCTATTTACTGTGGTGCGTGAAGCATTCTTTTTTCTGTTTTCGGTATGGTATGGTATGGTATGGTATGGTAGGGTATGGTAGGGTAGGGTAGGGTAGGGTAGGGTAGGGTAGGGTAGGGTGTTCCTCCACTCTGCTATTTTCATTTATTTGGTGCGTACGGCAATTCTGTTTTCCGCACCAGGGGCCAGTTGCACAACAGCAAGTTAGTGAGTGGTGCCTAGCGCATAGTTAAATCGCTAGCTTATAGTTAGCTACCTACAAGGTACAGCAGGTGGCTAACTTTGTTGCATGAGCAAGATTTAACACGTAGCTAGCTAGCTTCAAGGTACGGTCGTTAGCTGTAGCTAGCTATAAATAGATCGGGAGATTCCCTCTCTCGCTCACTGCCAAACTCCTTATATGGTATTAGTTCTCGGAAAAGAAGCCCAACGCGACTTCTCGGAAGGCGTGTAAACATGCTTTAGCTGGTTCCTCACGACGTAAAGATGGCGAAGAGAGCAAGGAAGCAGAATTTTGCTTCAGCTGAGAGAGTCGCTCTCATTGAAGAGTCAGTTTCGCTGAGGAAAAGTGTTCTCCAACAAAAGTTCAAAACATCTGCAAATAAGGACAAGCAAAAAGCGTGGTTGGAGACTGATCTGTGAAGCCGTTAACAGTGTTTTCAGTGTGGCCGAACAGTGGTGGAAGTCAAAGAAAAATGGTCCAAACTTTCTTCAGAGGCCCGAGTTCAGCTTCGTGCTCGGAAATACCCCCCAACTGGATCGGGCAAAGTGGCAATTACTGTCTACACGCACATCAAACACGCACTTAACATACCTAACTCAACCCAAACACACCAATACAGCCATCACAAGCAGACCCTTTCTCCCGAAATATACATGGAAAGAAAATACAATTTGACAATTGCACTGGCAGCATGCACCCACAGACGTATTGCATACAAACGCATGCAGAAAATCGAACCGTGATCTTTTGTGATGTCATTTTCTTAAAAACTCACGTCACTGAAATCTGACGTATACACGCCCGCCAAACACAGCCATTTTGAAGCAACAACACTAGGTGAGGTATTTCCGTAAACATATTTGCTTATTCTCACTTTCACTCATCCTCCATGTTAGCATTCAGTCACGGTATTTCCGAAATATATTTTACCTATTCTTCCCGCTCTGTCTTGACCTAAGGTGGCTGATGAGCCGGTGAAATTCCGGCGAAACGCGTTCCGATACGGTCAAGACTTTCCTACCTTATTAGACACCATTTCCTTGTATGTAGAACTTCAATGCGAAATACCTCTGGATGGGGTTTCTGGGTAAAGTCGATGTCCTTCAACTGACAAGGCCTTCTTTAATCGTGCCAGTTTTGCTGTATGAAGCCAGCCATTTTGTCAGACCAAAATAAACAAAGACTGTTGATATCTTGACTAACTTGTAGTTAGCTGACTTAGCGATGCTGTCCGAGCACCTCTAAATTTTCAGCGCTAAACTAACTATCAACTAAGAATAACTACTTGCTAAGAGCCCATGCAACTACAGTTAGGCTAACTGCCAGGATTTAACTTGTAGCTAGGAATTACCAACCAGTTAGCCACTAACTTGCTGTTATGCAACCTGGCCCCAGCTGTCACAGCTCTCTCTCTCTCTCTCTCTCTCTCTTTGCGGTGGTTATCAAACACAACGTATGCAAATACACGGCCCTGAGTGACGTTACAAGACTTGACCCGATCCAGTTTCTCGAAGGTCAGCATGGAGAGTAGAAGGCGTGGAGTTGGGATATTCAAGTGTGAAGTGTTTGCTCATTATTAACATATGTATTCCTGGTGCTGGACCCAGACCTCCTCTGGCGGTCGATGAAGCCAGTTAGTCAGCCCACCAATGTGTGGAAGGCTGATGACTGCATGGTGGTTATGTCAAGTTTTACAGAAACTGAACCTCGGTTCCCATTTATCCCGGGCCACCAACTTGGAAAGACCGGCATATATCCAAATAGTATATTCTGTTTCACTTTGCCTTGTTTTAAGATAGCATTTACAACAGTTCTCTGGAGTTTTTACTTTGATAGTATGTATGATTATTGGTTTTGTAATTGATTGTGAAGTTTGTTTGATCTTAACGTTTAAATCTATTTTGCTTTAAAAAAGTTAAGATGGTTAATGACTGTATGATATTTTTATCTTTTTAAAAAAAAATATGAGACAGAGCATTATGTGAGTCCCAAGAAAAGTTTCTGTTTTAGATTTTAATTTTCACATAGAAAATAAAGTATTCTGAATTGAATTTAATTGAGTAGTATCCATACAAGGGACTGGCAGTGTCAAGCAGAACGGAATACATCTTTCTCTTTATTTTCTGTTCTTTTTCTTTCTGTAGCTTCTGTATTTTCAAAACACAAACCAACATAAACGTTTTATAAAAGAGCGTGGCCGTGGGTGGAGGAGTGGGAGGTGGGGTGGGGGTGGGGGTGGGGAGAGTAAGGGGTGGAGGTGTTTGGGTGATATCAAAGACGGGGAAACGAGAAAAAGGCCAGCATGAATATCTGGCAAAAGCCAGGATTCGAACTCACGACCCGGCCATTGTAAATCCAACGCTTGAAAGAGCTTTTCAGGGCTACTAATGTGGACATTACCCCTTGCACTGGACTGCTCAGGAGCAGGAACAGGACACAGCGAATCCGTGACAAAACAAGTCAAGCACAGCGCAGGTCATACTAGCTAGAACGGTGACTAAGACGTTGTCCAAACATTGCAGGGAGTGGGCACTTACCAAGAGGATGGTGTTGACAATGCCCAGAATAAGCTTGGCCACAAACGACACACACATGTTGGTGATTTGGAGACTGTCGCTGCTCTTGATTCCTTTACCGTCTTGTACAAGTGGGGACAGTCACGTTGTCCGCTGGGCTTCCTTCGTCTGCGTCACGGCTCAGTAGCAATGACTGAATGGCATTGCAACATACAGGAACATTCAGAGACTTAGAGCAGGGAATGTGAACACAAAGAATACAGACGCACGCACACACACACACACACACACACACACACACACACACACACACACACACACACACACCATCCTGTAGATCAAGTGCTCGGAATTCTAGCAAGGTAAGAAAACAATTAAAATTCATTGAGTTTACTGTACTGCAGAGCGCTGGGGAATCTCCTCCCTGACTTATCGCTCGGAAAGCACAAAGAACACCCAAATTTACTGATACCGCAGGCCCAACGTATGCATGGTTTCCAGCCAATAATTTACCGTCTGTGATTTTCCCATTGTAAAACCTTTACGGTTAGAAGTTAATTGTGATTAGGAAGTTATCCTAACCATATGTGGCCCAAGAGTCGTGTCCGTTCACTGAGAGGCAAGTTCTTCGGCTGTCACCTTCTCTGTAGAGGGGACCTGATTGTAGTGTTTGATACGTTGTGTGTTTTGTGAGGGTGTACTGCTTGTTTGTATGTGATTGCATTGTTCTAATGTTTTTCTTTCCTTGTAAAGCGGTGTGAGCTCTCTGTGAGAAAGAGCGCTATATAAATATCAATTATGATGATGATTATTATTAAAAGCATTGCCCTTTCTCGCAGCGTTCACTTATTGCGCGTGCAGATATGTATGGAATAAAGCAGACTATCAGAGAGTATTGTCTTATCAAGGGATACGTCAACCTTTTCCAGATTTCTTTCGAAGGCCGCTTTTGGCAGTTTCAGCGTGAAGGAGCATAGGAAACTACCGGGACCTGGCTTTGGAACAAATGTCCCTTGGGGTTTTAGTGGAGGTGTGGAGGGTGTTACACACTATGTACAAGTATGCACGTGTGTCAAGTTTAGAGGGGTGGGGGTTGGGGTGGGGACAGATCTCCGTTTTTGTTGTGCGTGTGGTACGAGATGGTTCTAAACACCAGCTGTCTTAGTCAGGTCCAAAATTTCATCCAAATAGGGGTTTGTGGAATCCAACGCTCTACCATTCGGCTATTCCGGCTCCCCTCAAAGTTTGGATGTTGTACATGTCCTGCTATTTCTGTGGTACAGAATGGCGTTACATTAAGTGTTGACATTTAAAAATCCATACCTACATGTAATCTGTTACCTCTTACCTTAGCGATACTTTGGACACGCGCAAGTCACCCTCGTAGTCTCCTGAGGAAAGTCACACTCTCTGCTCACCTTCCTTGTAGTTGTACAAACCACGCGATCAGTCACGCTTCAGAATACTGAATGAAAAAGGCAAATCAGGAACCCCCCATACCGCCTTCCCAACGGTAAAGTCGTCACGATTGTGAAAGACCGCGACAGACTCAAAGACTAGTCGACGCAAGTCAGTGACGCGTGGTTTTATGTAGACGAAGGCAATACTCGGACACACGAATGAACACTCGGCAGACTTGGGGGAATTGTTGACCAAGACCAGCCCCCCAGGAGTCGTGGCCACTGCTTGGAGTGTTTTCCCAAGTAAAAGTCAACAGAAAGCACCTAGCTGTCATTGATCGGGGCCGGTTTCCGATAACCTGTTCCTGGACAACGGCAGCGGTCACATGTGTTCAAAATAGGACGCGAAATTGCGTTTCTGTGAAGTTTGAGTCAGAACATATCGCGTGTCATTATGACATCAGAAGGTGATGTACATTACAGTATCTAATTAATTTACGTCATAACATCACGCTTGGAATAAATAGCTATAAGTGTGGACATGAGGGGAGGGGGCTGAGAGATGTATTCCCGTACTGGATATTATACGATTAAGCTTCCTTCGTCTGCATCACGGCTCAGTGGTAGCATACAGGAACATTCAGAGGCATAGAATAGACAATATGACCACACACACACACACACACCACACACACACACACACACACACACACACACACACACACACACACACACACAGAGGCGTAAGGGCACAAACTGACCGCGGGGTCTTGGTAGATGTTTGTTTGAGGTACGCTGTTTGGCAAGTGTGCTAGTCTGTAGTGATTTTTGTTGTCATGAAAAAGCGTGATTTTTGGTGATTATTGTGTTATGTAGGTCAAGGTGCATGGACGGTCACAAAAAGAGGCAAGCTGCCAGTGAAGCCGGGACATTTTGCACAGAGGTGGGACACAAGTGAGGCAAGCGTATTTGTGTGAACTGCCTTTCTGGCCTAAACAGAACGTAGACGTGCATTACTCCAGTGAGGCCTGAGCGGAAAGGAGACATTCAATTTCTTTTTCAACCCCTGTCAGGTGCGTGCCTTTGAATGGTCTGTTCGTGGTAGTAATTGTTTCTAGATGGAGGCATTTTTAGGGGTGACTATAATGCCTGAGGATAATAATTACCCCTACAAACAACAACAACAACAACAACAGAAACACACTGCCCTTTCATACTCCACGAGAAATTGGCTTACTATTAATTGTACCACGCATTCATGCGCGTGTCTTTGAGACTGATTGAGTCTCATTATGACGTCAGAAGGTGTTATGCATTTTACGTCATAACATTACGCGCGGCATGATACTAGAGGAAAAGCAGTTGTACCGTCGCCTGGAAAACATTATCTCCATATTACACGATTATACAGAGAGAGAGAGAGAGAGAGAGAGAGAGAGAGAGAGAGAGAGACTGACTGACTGACTGACTGACTGAAACGTTTATTTCAGGATAAAGACTTGTAGGCATAGTCTGGCTATCTTACAAGCTGTCCTGCTAATCTAGGAACACAAAAAAAGGCTAACATGACAAAAAGTATACCAGGCACAAAGGGAGTAAATCTAATAAGAGAGAGAGAGAGAGAGAGAGAGAGAGAGAGGGGTGTGTCTGTGTGTGTGTGTGTGTGTGCGTGGGTGCGTTTGTGTGTGTGTGTGTGTGTGTGTGTGTGTGTGTGTGTGTGTGTGTGTGTGTGTGTGTGTGTGAGAGAGAGAGAGAGAGAGAGAGAGAGAGAAAACCAGAAAATAAACACGTACCTTTGTGTGTAGGACTTTATTCAAGAAGTTTAACAGGGATTTCTAGATGACAATACCACTGGTCAATCATCACACATCCTATAGGCTGCTTTGAATTATAATTTGACATATTCCACGTCCTATAAACAATGTACTCTAGACGAGTTTTAAAAAATTGTAGAGTTTAAGGACTGAAAGAAGCACGTCGTGTTACCAGATGAACATTACGCCCCCCCCCCCCAAAAAAAAAAAAAAAAAAAAATAAATAAAAAAATAAATAAATAAATAAAAAATAAAAATAAAAATAAAAATTAAAACAAAAAATGCTGCAAGCGTTTCCTACCCAAATATTGTTTGATACGTGAGGACTCTGTCGGTATACCGTTAACTTTAAAATGGGATAAGTGGCTTTTCAAATCAAAGGCGCTTACGCCCCCTTTTCAAAATAGAAGTACAGGAAAATAAAAAAATAATTATTTAATATGACATTCTGTCCCTCGACTACATCAAAGTAAAATACAGTACATGAGTGACTGAAAGCACACACGCACAGACCACCGTAAACAACCACCGGCACTGAAAACACTGGAAACACACCGGTATATAAACTCTCTCTCTCTTGTTAGTTAGTTAATAGTAGTTTTTAGCAACGGCAGGTATGAAAACTGACTACTTGACGTCAGCCTCTACCGTTGTAAAATAAAGTTTCATTGATTCATTGATTCTCTCTGTCTGTCTGTCTGTCTCTCTCTCTCTCTGTCTGTCTGTCTTTGTCTCTGTCACACACACACACACCCACACCCACACCCACACACACACACACACACACCACACACACACACTGAACTAGGACAAAACATTTCAACTACTCATGCAGAGCTTTCAGCTTTGTCATAACCAGAGATGCACACGTAAAACAAAGGTCATGTCAAGAAAGAACGTTTTCTATTACAGTTATACAGATGTGGCACCAAATTTCGGCAGTCACTAAGACGGAAAAAAAGAAAAAAGATTGATTACACGATTTACGCACGCACGCACGCACGCACGCACGCACGCACGCACGCACGCACGCACGCACACACACACACACACACACACAATCAGAACTGTGCATGCGGTGCATAGTGAGATAATTTTGCGAATCTTAAAAGCAGTGGCACTATGTATAAATTTGCACCAAACGGTTGCAGTAGCTTACAGGAAGAGTGAATGTGAAGTTCAGAAAACAAGCAGCCACGACACCATCTCTTTAAACTAACACATGATTGATCTATGAGAATTCTCTATTTTCCCTCATGGAAACTATAGCAATTGAAATGAGTATTCCAACCTCATGAAATATGTGACAGATATACAAAAAATAGTAATATTATTCAAACTATGTACATATCAACAGGTCATTGATCACAATGCTGGTAATATATAATTATCACAGATGTTTTCAGCTGTAAGAACCTCTAGTATGGGACTGGATTGCGTAACTGTTCAGATCTGCAAAATAGTAGAGAAGATTATTATAACTGATGGCAGCATAAAATACCATGGTTGCATAAACAGGGCCCGCATGTAAAAGTCGAGGTTAGGGATTTTAGCCCCGGGCTGAAGTCTAACATTGAACTAAACTAGCTCTAAGGTTACATTTTCTCATGCACGAGTCGAGGTTAGCTCTATCTTCGAGCCAAAGTCAGGGATCAAACTATTGGGCCATTTTCGGGCTGATAAGTCTGCTAGCCCCGGGTTACCGAGAAGCAAGGATGGCGGCAATCGCACTGAGTCGGTAGTAAAGGCAGTTATTACGCTCACCGCATCTTCCGTGACCGCCAGAACCCATTTGACATCTTTGGTGAGGATGAGTAAATATTGTTGTTGTTTGTTTAGTTTTCAAATTTTGTTTATCTTCACACATACTGATACACAGACTTTATACATATATACGCGACAGGTACACAACCAGGTTAACATATAACATATATATATATATATATAAGAAAAACAAATCAGGTAAACGGTAACACAGCTCGTCCACTCTCCCACCCCCCCCACCCCCCACCCCGACTCCCACCCCCTCCATACATCCACCATATCACACACACACGCACGCACGCACGCACGCACGCACGCATGCACACACACACACACACACACACACACACACACACACACGCGCGCGCGCGCGCGCGCAGATGAACTCACCAGTAAGAAAAATAGCTGCTGAGACTGGGAGGAATCATCAGGCAATGTCGCTCACTTTGCCCATTGAGTTCATCACAATACACGTCAAGATCAGAATAACCATCTGCAAGCGTATCATAATAATCATTACAATAGCAAAAATACTGACTACTACTACTACTACTGCTACCACTACTACACCGACGACGACGACGAATACAACGACTGCTTCTGGCTGAGGGGCAGGTATGTCAAGGGACGCAACAACTTACAAAACGGAGTTATTTCTCTTGGATGGTATAAGAACATGAAAACAAAAATCAGTGGAACCAACAAAAAGAAAACCATAACAAAAACTGAACAACAACAACAACGACAACAACAGAACAACAACAACAACAACAACAACAACAACAGAACAACAACAACAAGTTTACTTCCAGACGACTATAGAGACACCGTGATGAGATCTCACCTGCAGACACAACACAACGGCTGCTATTCCGATGACGATGCCAGAATTAGAGATGAGATAATCCCATATTTTGCCGTAACAGCCCTGAACAGACAAAAGGATGACTCATATTAGACCATAATTATCAGCAGTAGCAGCGGAAATCAGTGGCTGGTATCAGAATAGTGTGACATGGGAATTACGCTACATGTAGTATGGTATGTTCAAGTTGTAGAAAATGCTCTTTTTAGCGTGTTTGCAAGTTGTATTACACGGTCACGGAAGTTGTTTTAGTTGTTTACAAGTTGTATTACACGATCGCGGAAGTTGTTTTAGTTGTTTACAAGTTGTATTACACGGTCACGGAAGTTGTGTTAGTTGTTTACAAACCCTGGTAAATGGAAAACTATCAGAATCGCCGCTAAAACTGAACCCCCCCTCCCCCCATCCCCATGCACCCCGATCTGTTTATGTTGTGTGTGTGTGTGTGTGTGTGTGTGTGTGTGTGTGTGTGTGTGTGTGTGTGTGTGTGTGTGTGTGTGTGTGCATGTATTTCAAAAGTGACTGCGTAACTTTGTCCTTTTTGTGGGATAATAATAATAATAATAATAATTTAAAAAAAATTAAAATAATAAAAATAAATAGCACTTATCTATAGATAAGTAGCTATAGCGCTTATTCTCGCAGTAAAGCAACTCATACACACACACACACACACACACACACACACACACACACACACACACACACACACAGACAGCGGCCTGATCAGTGCAGATATACAATTACAGACAGAGGCACTGGGTCAACGGCAGACTACTTAAGTGTGAAAGGCCTGACGGAAGAGGTGGGTTTTCAGGTTTGATTTGAACTGGGACAGTGTGGGATATGCCTGCGAATTACGACCGACAGCGAGTTCCAAACATTTGGGGCAAGGAAACTGAAGGAGCGTTCGCCTGCGGTTTTCATGTTGCGAGTGCCTGTGTGCCGTACCGTTTTCCAGTTGCTCGTAGCGTCAGTTGGAGCCATGGCGCACGAGAAATCGTATGTAGGACCGGTAGGTGTCTCCTTGCAGCAAGCGACGGGCGCTGCAAATGGTCCATACCCATGCAGTTCTTTGTCCCAGTTGTCCGCTTCCTGAAAATCCTCATAGCTGTCCACGCCACAACACTTTAGCTGCAAGTAAAATGATGACGAGTTACGGAAAGAGAGAGGGAAAGAGAGAGAGAGAGAGAGAGAGAGATGTACCGAACGTACTTTTTCTCTCGAAGTGATAAACATTACTCTTTAGTTACGCAAGTGAAACAGACAAATGATAGGGGAGGTAAGTACATATGCGACGCCTGGTAGGTGGCATAACAAGTTTGGCGACAAAATACGTCGCGTATCACGTCACTGGCGATTTGATACATTGGGGGAAAAAACAACAACAACCAACACACACACACACACACACACACACACACACACACACACACACACACACACACCACCACCACCCACCACCACCACCACCACCACCACCACCACCACCAACAACAACAACCGCCAGCGGCAGTTTCAGCTCGAGTGTGTGGCGTCACTGGTGTAATACCACAAACAGACCGTGGGGCCAAGTGCAGTGTTGTTGAAGGACCCTGTTTGAGCGAGTGTGGTACTTTGTAATAATTTTTCCTGTCATTAAAAGCGTGACTTTCCCGGGTTTTGTATTGGTAGGGCAACGTGCATGCCAGGGGATTCCAAGAGGAGGCAAGCTGCCAGTGAAGCTGGGACTTTTGCGCACAAGGCAGGCAGACGTGACGCGAGTGGATTTGAGAAAACTGGCCTTCCCGCCTAAACAAAAAGTAGACTTCCATTACTCCGGTGAGGGCTGAGCGGAAGGCAGACATCAGGATTTATTTTTTAAAACTTCTGTCAGGTGCGTTCCCCTACATGGTCTGTGCATGGTAATTTTGATGTCTAGATTTCTAGGGGTGACCATGGTGCCTGAGGCTAACACAGAATATAATAGGCATTTGAAGCTTTCTTCCGGTTGTGGTCTGGAACCACTGAGTCTTTGTACAAAACTCTGAGGAACTTACTTCGATCATGATCCCGTTCCAGATTTGAGTGGCAGCGTCGCTTCCGTCCAGCCCGCTGTAGTTGTCCGTGATGGTGTCTTTGAGATGAGGCTTCACAGTGCTGTCAAACTGCACATAATGATAAAAAAAAATGCTGATTACAGTCTGGTGACTTACGCTGGGAGTGAAACAGGGCCCGTATGTAATAGTCGAGGTTAGGGCTTTTACCTCTGGATTAGAGTGTAACCTCGAACTAAACTAGCTCTAGGGTTAATTTTTTTTTTAAATCGAGAAGTGGGCTTATTCCAGCAAGGTGCCTATGTCGTTATAGAAGGATTTTTTCTCTTTCACTTCCTTTTTTAAATTTAATTTTGCTTTTGTGTTTCTTTTGTCCTAGTCTGGGTTAGGCCCGTAGCCGTGGGTTAAATTAACCTCGACTTTTACATACGGGCCCAGATGTAAGATATACATGTGACAAGCACAACGTTACTTTTCTTCTCAGTCTGTCACACCATTCACGTTCCGTTCCTGCGTCTTCGTCACCCAGTCTCACTCCTGTGGTGATTCTGGTCAGCAGCAAAGCCCGCCCCCCTGCGGTTCCTAGCCGCTAGGTGAATAGGCTACGCTCTAACCCATGGACTCGATCGACTGCCCACCGTAATTAAGTGTGATAGGCTCCCACAAAATACATTATTTGATAACAATGAGCATTTGCATTACTGGACTCATGTGGGTGTTGCAGAATGTGCATCATCTAAGGCCGGGGTGGTCGAATGGTAGAGCGCTGGACTCCCAATGCTCGGGTCGTGAGTTCGATCCCGGCTGAGGCCAAATATTTGTGCTGGCTTTTTCATCGTTACCCCGTCTTTGATATCACCCTATGTGGTGGAAAAGGACGTTAAACCCCCAAACACACACCCACCCACCCACCCGCATCCTCTAAGCCGTTCGTGACAGACTTATGGAGTTTAATTTTGAGAGAGAGAGAGAGAGAGAGAGAGAGAGAGATGATGATGATGATGATGGAACGATGATGAAACGTTTATTAGGATAATCCTTGTAGGCATCTCTGCTTATCCTGATAGAAGTCCTCACTACATTCTACAATAATGATCAAACAAAAACATAACATGCAAAGATAAACTAACATAAGAGAGAGAGAGAGAGAGAGAGAGAGAGAGAGAGGAGAGAGCGATGATGATATGATGATGATGAAGCCTTTATTTCAGGATAAAGTTGTTAGCCACTGAAAGGCCTCTCATACACACTGTCCTGCTAACACTACCGTAGACCATTCAAATAAGTATTAGGACCACATTAAACCAGAATCTGAGAGAGAGAGAGAGAGAGAGAGAGAGAGAGAGAGAGAGAGAGAGAGAGAGAGAGAGATGATGATGATGATGATGATGATGATGAAGCCTTTATTTCAGGATAGAGTTGTTAGCCACTGGAAGGCCTCTCTTACACACTGTCCTGCTAACACTACAATAGACCATTCAACTAAGTATTAGGACCACATTAAACCAGAATCTGAGAGGAGAGAGAGAGAGAGAGAGAGAGAGAGAGAGAGAGAGAGAGAGAGAGAGAGATTCTGGAATTAAGGAATTTCATTGTACTTCCTTACATACACATCTGTTCTACTCGTTTTCCATCGCCGACTGAAGATGACCTACTTGTCACGGGCAAGAGCCAGGTACTACGCACGGTTACAAACGGCTACTTCAGGAACAGCAATAAGCTGTAAAGTTTCTCTGCCAATGTACAAAGCAGGCCTATATATACTCACCACATCGCGGTCAATGTACACAATCAGCACGATGGTCAGTTGAATTAGGAACAACAGCAGGGTCACGACAAAGTACTGCAACAGAGATTAGAGAAATCATATAATCTTTCCGGCAAACAATATTTTACTAACTTTCTGACCTACTGACTGACTAATCAATTAAATTTAATGAGGGTGAATACCATTCCAGATGGAATAAACTATTTCACATAATTATTCTACCCCAGCTATACGACTACGTTTGTAACAAGTTGTTTACATTTTACCTCCCTTTCCATCATGTCTGCTGTCAGGTTTCCTTGGCAACCCGCTGCAGTTGAAGTAAAACATCTAAAGCAACACTTACCCCTAAACCCGTCCCCAGTATGTATAGATTTTATTTGTTGAGATTTTCATAACTGTGCTTGCTCCTCAGCTGTGTCATGTCCGCTATGCCCTTGCCATCTTTTAGTTTAGATTTCTTAGTTTAGTAGCATAGTATTAGACTTGGACATCACACATTACTTTAGGATCTGTGTTTAATATGTATGGATTTATATGTCTAGATAAATTAATGTGTGTGTGTGTGTGTGGTGTGTGTGTGTGTGTGTGTGTGTTGTGTGTGTGTGTGTGTGTGTGGTGTGTGTGTGTGTGCGAGCCAGAAGAAAATTTTCCCCTAATATATAATCGTTCTGGCTCACATGGTGCAATGCCACACGGGGTTAAGGCGGGTGGTACCAGGCTTATGATGATAGCGTTAGTGCAGAAAGGGTTGAATAAAATAAAATGAATAAAATTTAAAAAAGGCCTGTTTACGTACAAACCGTGCACTATCGCTACGACCCTAGCCCTCCTCCTCCCTCCCCCCCCCCCCCCCCACCCCGACATCCCAGGAAGAAAATATTGGCCCGCTGCTGAAGCCGCCATTCAGGCGTTCCTGTGCATGGGTAGTGAGGCGAAAGTTATGATGATCTACTGGTGAGCGGTGGTCTAATAGCTAGCGCGTCGGATTTAGCCGCTGCGTTACTGAACGGCCGTCACCAATGTCATGGCGATGAAGCGTCGGGTTCGATCCCAGGTCGAGCTTGTGATATGTGATACAGGTTTTCCTGGCTACCGGGCTGCTCATCGGGGGTTTCTCTCCGGGTAATCCGGCTTTCCTCCCCCATCAAAACTGTAAAATAAAGTATATAAGATAGGTATTGGGTGGCGCTGCACCGCGGCGAGGCGCTTCCTCCGGGGGAAGCAGCCCGAATTTTCCGAAAGGGACAATAAAGTAGTTAAAAACAATCTAGATGAGAGTTTTTAGCCAGAAATTGACAGAGAAGTAGAGAGGAAAATTTGTGTGACGGTGAGTGCAGCGTTACAAGTGAAATATGGCTCTGACGTGCATTATCACACGATGTTTTTCCAGAGGCTGTTGTTTTTCCCTGTAGGCAGGCAACTCAGCAATAAACAGTCGTGTTTAAATACTCTGGTTATTGCAACAAACATGAGCATAATCAATGTGCAGCACTCCCACTGAGCCACACTTAACTTCATGCAACCAGGGCCCGCGTGTAAAACTCGAGGTTAACCCTAGAGCTACTTTACTTCGAGGTTAGACTTTAATCCGCGGCTAAACCCCCTAACCTCGACTTTTACAAGCGGGCCCTGAAATAAATTAATTATGAAATTTTGGTGAGGCCACTGCCGCAGAACCTCGACGGCCCAAACTTACTTGGTAGGAATTGCGTCAACACTTACCACAATGAGAATGGGCTTCAGACTGTACTTGACCCCAACCAGCCCCAGCACGGACACAGCGGCCAGGAACAGACCAAAGCAGATGAGGGCTATGGTGAAGCTGTAGGCCACGTCGGTGACGCTGAATGCTGACGTGTCGATCGACACACCCGTCGAGTTGGCCGTCTGCTCCAGCTGCTGCAGAAGCTTGGACAGGGTCTCCTGAGAGAACTCGGGTTGAGTGTGGATCAGGATGCCTATGACGAACATCGCCAGCCCCACCAGCTGAAACAGTCGGGGGGAAAAACACGGTCAAAAGTGTGCGTTTCGTCAGTCCACGGTCATCTGGGGGAGCCGGGGTGGTCGAACGGTAGAGCGCTGGACTTCTAATGCTCGGGTCGTGAGTTCGATCCCGGCTGGGGCCAAATATTTGTGCTGGCTTTTTTTCTCGTTGCCCCGTCTTTGATATCACCCTTTGTGGTGGAAAAGGACGTTAAACCCCCAAAACACCCACCTACCCACCCACGGTCACCAGTCCCCGTGGGTAAAACAAAAATACGGTCTAATATGCGCGTTTCGCCGGTCCATGATCACCAGTTCCCGTGGATGAACAAAACTAGAGCCCAGAACGTATCTATCACCAGTTCGTGATCACCAGTCCATTACCACCAGTTCCCCTGGATGAAACAAAAATACGGTCCAGAACGTATCTTTCACCAGTCCATAATCATCAGTCCCCGTGGATGAACAAAAATACAGCCCAGAATGTATCTTTCACCAGTCCATGATCACCAGTTCATAATCACCGGTCCCCGTGGGTGAAACAAAAACACAGTCCAAAAGAGCTCTTTCACCAGTCCATTATCGCCAGTTCATAATCACCAGTCCCCGTGGGTGATACAAAAAAATAAGCCCAGAATGCAAGTTTCACCCATCCAAAATCATAAGTTCCATGACATGAAACAGGCAATAATATGCGGTAACAGTCTCAAATTACTAATGCCATAGGCTGTCATAAGACACGAAAGAGATCGAATGGTCACAGGCCAAGATGACGAGTCCCAGTATGTGTAAACAGGGGAACACATCATATGGTTTAGAGTGTACGCGTCACTCGCCCCCAAATCACCAGCTCCAGTGGGTGAAACAGAGGGGACGTGTCCAGGTTGGAGGCCGTGTTTACTCCCGTGCATTGATTATGTGTTTGTAGTTTATGTATGTGCCGAGGCATGTTGCGTGTTCCTGTGTGAGTGTGCGTGTGTTGACTTAAATGTAGGGCGCCCTGCGTTCCTGCAGGAGGGAAGGCGTCGTTTTAATACTTCTTCTTCTTCTTCTTCTTAGTGTGTGTGTGTGTGTGTGTGTGTGTGTGTGTGTGTGTGTGTGTGTGTGTGTGTGTGTGTGTGTGTGTGTGTGTGCGTGCGCGCGAGCGTATACATAATTTTAATGTATTGTCTTGTCAATGTCATCTTTTCAGCAGACGTAATTTCCTCATGAGGGATGAATAAATTTATCTTATCTTATCTTTTTATTATTATTATTATTATTACGCCGTGGTTGTTTGTTGAGGGAGAGTTAAGTGTGTTGTGACATCCCTCTTATTGCCCTTGCTACAGCTGCAGCTTCAGTTGGCACTTCAAAACAAAAAAGAGTCAAGCCGGGCACACTAAGGAAGAAAATAGCCACGGATATGGTTTTAGTGGCTGAATACTCAAACTGAGTCATCTTCACCAGTCACATTCACTCTCACGGAAAGAAATAAGATGAAAAGTGTTTCACTGAAAAAGCCAGGAAACCATGAAATCAACACAGGAAATAAACACTCACAAGAACCAGCGTATTGACAAGGCCGAGCACAAGTTTGGCAACGAAGGTGGTACACATGATGGCGCTTGTGTTGCTAGTCCTGTTTTGTTCGGTTCCTTGTAGTCTAGTTGTAGTTTGATGGTTTTGAAGCTCCGCAAGTCACCTCAGTCTCCGGGGAATGTCAGCTGAAACAATGACAAGAAACGTTCTCGTGAATAATCAGTAATTTGGGAGAAACAATAAACAGAAAGAAATACAATATCAAGTTATCTCAATTATGTACACTAGGAACGTTTCTTTCCCCCTCTTGACATGGGAGCGGGCGCAGCTGAACGGTACAGCGTTGGACCTTCAATGCTCGGGTCCTGCGTTCGAATCCCAGCTGGGGCCAAATATTTGCGCTGGCCTTTTTCTCGTTGCCTCGTCTGTGATATAACCCTTACGTGGTGGAAAAAGACGTAGAACTCCCAAACACACTCCGACACTCCTCTCTTCACATCTGTCACATTGCAGCGTGAGAAAGACAACACACATCCGTATATCCCTAACAGTTAGTTCACACACACACACACACACACACACACACACACACACACACACACACACACACACACACACACACACACACCGTGTGTCACGCACTTCACATGGCTGTACACAGAACCTGATCGCAGTGAAAGTCACAATGAATAATGAACAGGAAGCATCAGTAGGCGTAAGTACCGAGGGAAAAACAACAACTGACCTCTGCTTGAGAAGTACGATCTGGATCAATATGTTTTCCCTGACCGATTTCCACGTCTCTGTACAGCTGCTACGATTTTCCGCGCAAACTGAACAAGGCTGCACTACTGATTTACACTTTACCGATACTCGTATGGTGTGACTGAAGTCCTGCAGTGTAGGACTGGCTGGCCTGTACAGCACAACTCGATGTTTCCAAATACTGCCTAATGACAGGGTAAGGGTGAACCTGAGGTTGGGGTGGTAACTGGTCTTTATGACGTATAATTATTCAATAGTCCATATTGGCTATAAATACAGTGTGATTCATACCACTGGTTTGTGACGTAAATCGCGAATCCCAGTCCCAGGCCGCCCTTCATGCCCCTCCCCCCCCCCCCCACACCCACCTCCTCCTCTTTCTCTCTAGCCACCCACACCCCAACCTCTCTACCCGAACGAACTGAACTACCAATCCCACAGGCCATTCCAAATAAAATCCTATACTCCGCCGGGCTCACTCTATTGTGCGAAGCCTCAATGGCGCTTTGGCGTTGTCATAGGTAACGAAGGTAAACAGAAAGCGGCTATGACAGTCAACGGGTTCTATCCCATTCAACCCTCCTCACACGAGTGCCGAGCAAAATCTGAGTGAGTTCGTGTGTGCGTGTTTATTCTGACAACATAAATCACTGCTGTAGGAAGCCATGCGTACAGATTACTTTCAATGTCTATAAATATATAAATATAAATATATAGTCATGATGACCCCCTGACACTAAGTCACCGTTGGTTGCGCAAGACAAGAAAACTGTTCAAGCCACGGGTACATTCACATCAAGTTAGAACATTCAAATTCAAAATACTTTATCGTCTGTTTAAAGAGAATCCAAAACGGGAAATTTTCTTTGGCCTCACATAATGCTCTGTCACATTAAAATAAAAAAAAAAGTTATACAGTCATTAAAGATTTTGATATAGAATATGAAAGTAAAATAGAATTAAACGCTAAGATCAAACAAACTTTATTAACAATTAAAAACCAATAATCATGTGAAACAGGGAGTAATATGCGTTAACAATCCCAGGGCCCAAATGTAATAGTGTAATAGTCGAGATTAATTTAACCCACGGCTACGGGCCTAAGGCCCAGACTAGGACAAAAGAAGGGGGGGGGGGGGAATATATACATATAAAGGAGGCGAAGAAAGGAAGAAATAAATCCTTCTATAACGACTTAGGCATCTTGCTGTAATGGACCCACTTCCTGATTTAAAACAAAAAACAACGGAAAATTTAACCCTAGAGCTAGTTTAGTTCGAGGTTAGACTCCAAACCGGGGCAATAACAGTACAATACATTAAAACTGTACACATCGAAAATAAACATAAGAGAATTCTCGCCCACTCCTTCACTCTTCGTTCAAACTGACAGCAGCGCAAACATCAAATAAACAAACTAACTAACTAACAAACAAACAAACAAACAACTGTAGCACACCTTTTTAATGCAATGCGAAGTATAATGGCCATTCGAAATGCATATACACATTTACGTCTCTACAACTCCGCAGAAAAAAGTGCTTCACAGGGCTGGAGTGCATGACGAGAAAAGAGGGGATACAAACTGATCCCATTACAGCGCTGTACACTGTGGGCGGTCTAGAAATGCGATATCACAAAGAAACAAGGAAGTCAGCCACCATGTATAGACGGATCTCAAACTAAGTGTCACGATAACCTCGTTAAATAATTACGTCTTTTCAGAATTGTGAACTTTGCATTGATGGTGTCCTTAGGTGCATGGTGTGGCGTTTGTACTTGTATATATTTAGTATTGTATTTTGTACGGCTGCACGTGAACGTATTAGCGCCTTAAAAGCGTAAGTCCTCAAAATAATAAATTATCACAAAAATATTTAGTCTTTACTTTTATCATATATCTCTATCCCTTCACTCTTAACCCCCCCCCCCCCCCCCCCCCCCCCCCCCCCCCCCCCCCCCCCCCCCCCCCCCCCCCCCCCCGCGCGCTTCCCCCGGTAGCCGAATGGTAGAGCGTTGGACTTTCAATGTTCGGGTCGTGAGTTAGAATACCGGATGGGAGCCAAATATTGCCTTGTTGCTCTAGCTGTCTTTGATATCACCCGTATGCGGTGGAAAAGGACATCCCCCCCCCCCCTATCCGCCCCCTACTACCCCACCCCTGACCTCGTTCCCCTATCCATGCCCTAATTCCCGCCAAACCGTCCGAGATCTATTGTGTCCTCCTCCGGGGTTTTCTAAATAAAGTGATGAATTCGATCATATGAAAATTAGATCACTTATTTTGGAACGTAGGGAAAAAAAACACCACCACCACCAACAACAACAAACAGCTACAACGGAAACAATAGCCTGAGTGGAAGTGTCTACTGATTTATCACGTCGACTGTTGTGCCTTAGAAGGCTGACAAACATGAAATGTACGTCTATGTTTGGTTGTTTTTTCCCCACCCGAGAGACATTTCGCATAGCGTTTTTGTGGCCCTCACCAGTTTGAATAGGACTGGCGTCACGGGTTCCAAACTCAAGTGTCTTTTTAGTGTACGTACTCTTTACACTTTTCCGGCAAACGGCCAAGGAAAGATCGAATGCTTTGCAAAGGGGATCAATGAAAATGTAATGGTGTGTTCTTTGAAGGAGTTTTCTGACATAAAGGCAAAGGGATTGGGGAAGAAGGGGTGGGGTGAAGAGGGGGCGTGGGAGTCCGTAAAGGGGGCGGGAGAGGGGATTTTTCTGACGGACAGACAAGGAAGTGATGTTCACTATTGTTCGTTTTTCAACAGACCAAATTAAACAGGGTGGGTGGGTGTTTGGGGGTTTAACGTCCTTTTCCACCACATACGGGTGATATCAAAGACGGGGCAACGATGAAAAAGCCAGCACAAATATTTGGCCCCAGCCGGGATACGAACTCACGACCCCCAACATCAGCAACAACAGCAGCAACAACAAGAACAGCGACACCATCGCGACCAACACCACCACCAGCACAACTGACTAGCCCTGTTACCACCAGCACTACCACCAAATTCGAGAACAGTCGTGAACGGCGCAAATCAAGACACTCTGGTGTACCAAAGTAATAATGGAGCTTTCGGGTGAACACGGATATTTACAGCTAGCACTGTGACAAGTATGTGTGAATATGACAAGATTGTGTGAAGAAGAAAGAGCTCTGTGACCTGTAGCGTACAATACAAGAATCACACAAACGTATCTCTGTCGACTGTTGTGGTCTGCTAACGTTGGTGAAATATGTGCTGTATTTGGTAATAGATAAATAAATAAATCTTGAGAATGTCCATAATTTGCTGGCTATAATTATCTTTTAAACTTAACTAAACTGACCCGGTGGGTGATCTGTCTCTGACGACCGTTCTGTCCACCATTGGCAGGTTTTATTTAAAATAAATAAATAAATAGATCGATAAACAGAGAGAGAGAGAGAGAGAGAAAGATGAAATGAAACTTTATTTGTCAACGGTAAAAGACATTGGTCCAGTGGTCCAGTTTTCATTCTTGCCGTTGCTAGTGCTACACACACACACACACACACACACACACACACACACACACACACACACACACACACACACTATCTACCTATCTACCTATCTACGTCCGCTCACAGACACGACATACAAAAGGATATAGGTATCAAATGCAAGACACATGAGAGGTAAAAGGTACAGTATATAAACAACACATACACGTGACAGTATATAGGTATCAACACACACACACACTATTCATGTACCAACAGAGAGAGAGAGAGAGAGAGAGAGAGAGAGAGAGATTGCTCTCACAGTACTAAATATCTCTTCAGCAATCATCCCTCTTTCTTACCTGTGAATGCCACACGCCTGATCGAACTTCAAAGCCCGTCTGAACTGTGGTCGAACACACGGCAGTCAGCCTTTGCTTCTGAATACAATTGAACGGTTACTGCGTTTTGAGCAGCGAAGCAAAACACGCAAAAAGCAACAAATGAAGAGCAAGCCCACCTGAACGCCGTCGATACTGCGGGCCTGGCGTTGTCACTTTATTCCTTTTAGCACAGTGACAGCTGGCGGTCAGGGCGGCGTTATTGGCAGAAGTCAAGTTCTGCAGTAGGGCGGTTGGCCGAGATAAACTGTGTTCAGCCTAGCTGGGGCGGATCGTTTCGTGTGCTCTGAGCTCTGGGGAAACCGCCGTTTCAGTGTTGAGTTTTGCCCCTTGAGAGAAATCATGGTCCGCTGGATTGCATTTACATTTGTTGACTCTTGAGACTTTTCTTGGTGCATTTATGAATTTTGTTTTATTTGTAGTATTTACTTGTTCTGCATAGAGCACAGAACGGTTCAAGTGCATGTCGCTGTGTTTCTTCTACTCGTGCATATACGTGTACCTGCGTAGTTCATGTACTGCGCAATTTTTTGCGTAGTTCGAACTGTCCAATGCTATTGCATAGTTCATGAACTGTGCAACGATGCTGCGCAGTTCATGAAATACGCAAAGTAGAACTGCTCATTACATGAACTGCGCAAAGGGTGTAATCTCGGTGGTGAACACGAATCGCAGATTGCGAATTTCATGAACTAGGCAGTTTTACCAGAGACCGACATCTGAATATAATTCAGTATTCACGTTTAACATAATTTTGACGCCCATTGCTGCAAAAGCCTAAGCATTGTCAGCCTCAGTTGATTCTCTGATTCTGAAGCAAGATGAGTGTCAATACAAATGACTCGACAAGCAAAAAGAATGATCGACCGATCAGTTGCGAAAATGAAGGCTCTTGATGTTGGCGATAACGTTCTTGTACCAGTGTCTGAGTTTGATCGGGGGAGGGGGGATCCACTCAACCTGATTGGTGTTGTCATAGAAAAAAGTGAGAGAGGGTTCAAAATAGGAACAAAAGCTGGGGTTTTATCGGGGGTATTCGCACGAAACTAAATTGAAACGACAAAGTTTAATAAGATTACAAGCGACATGATCCCATCAGATGAGATGTCCATCCGTACAGCTGTTCGCCTGTTGTCGGTGGGTGAGGGTCAGGGAAAGGTGAAATGCTCTTGCAAGACAGGATGTCTTAAAATCAGGTGCAAATGCTTCAAAAACAAAAGAGACTGCACCAGTGCATGTCATCCCCGTATTACTTGCAAGAATATTCCGTTATAGTTTCGATTGACATTGGATGGGGTCAGAATTTAGGGTTTTTTTTTTTGTTTTTTTTTTTTGCTGTGGCAATAAAGATAAACAGCGACATTGCATAGTTCATGAAATTCACAATCTGCGATTCGTGTTCACCACCGAGATTACACCCATTGCGCAGTTCATGTAATGAGCAGTTCTACTTTGCGTATTTCATGAACTGCGCAGCATCGTTGCAGTTCATGAACTATGCAACAGCGTTGGACAGTTCATGAACTACGCAAAAAAATGCGCAGTACATGAACTACGCAGGTACACGTATATCGCGTAACACATATTTACTTTTACCACAGCGCCACCGCGGATGTTTTCGACACGGGGTGCAGTGCCGGCTCCAGTGTAGTGTAGTGCATACCGCATCTGTGAACCAGGAACAGCAAATGCAGTCGATAAATCAACTCCAATAAAAAAAGTAATAATCTGTACATTGCTACCCTTCACAAGCTTGTATATCGATCAGAGGAAGGAAAGTTGAAGGTATTGTGATCGGCTCCTTGACAAAGCTTGAGCGGGAATTATTCGCGTACATGTTACCTGTGCTGTGAGGGAACGTCTTGGTCTAATCGAGGTTTTAAAGGTATCACCTTTACATTTGAAACTATGACGTGCACTGCAATTTACCTTTATACTACTTAATATGATCGGGTCGTGAGTTCGTATCCCGACTGGGGCCAAATATTTGTGCTGGCTTTTTCATCGTTCCCCTGATATCTTTGATATCACCCGTATGTGGTGACGTTAAACTCCCAAATACCCACCCACCCACCCTTCTTAATATGATATTGCACACTGTGTCGGATATTGTTATATAGGCTGCAAAGAAAATGCCGGTTCATACTAGCCGTACACACAGACACAGACGCAGACTGACACAGACAGACAGACAGACAGACAGACAGACAGACAGACAGACAGACAGACACACACACACACACACACACACACACACACACACACACACACACACACACACACACACACACACACACACACACACACACACACACACACACACACACACACACACACACACACAGCAGCAGATCAAACACGGGAGCTGAGAACATGATTTATTTCACCTAGCACCGGCAGTTTATTCACTGTCATGAAGATGTAGGTCGTACTGGTAGTTCATTCTCTCTCAGTGCCGGCCGCGGCGTCAGTGCAGTTGTACTCGCGGCCTTTACTCCTTGACAGAACAGCAGTGACGTTTATCATGCGTATCACTTAACTTCTTCATAGCCATGTCGTCCAGCCGAACACAGACCTCGCACTTTTGAAAACGTGAACAGACATCCGTCCTGAAAAGAAATATTTTTATTTTCAAAACCATTCAACCGTCCCGCCGCGACTGAGCCGCGCCGGCACCAGGCAAGCTCAAGTTATACTCGACTTTGAACATTATGTGTCCCAGATCAAATGTACTGTCTGTGTGGGGTTATGCACAGAGCTGACAATCAGGCAGACATTTTCTCGGAAGAACGAATCTTTGCTCAGGTTATTGACAACAACGAATTAAGTATAACCCGAAAGTCGGCGAATGAACGCAAAAGGAGGAAGGGACGCAACTAAAGATTTCACGCTTTCAACAATTTCTGAAGAGTTCTCTCCCTGCCAGGAGAGCTCGGCCCAGCGATTTCAGATTATTTGCTTGAAATCGTAAATCTGTATTGAGCAGTTCACCTTTGTGAGCCCTGGCAGTGCTCGCCATAAAGTAATGTTGGGCACCATCTCCACACCTGTTGCTCCACGCCGTGTTCTGTTCCAGATCACTCCTCCCACAAGGTACATTATAAACACCACGGAGAAGCTGATCACACACACACGCACACACACACACACACACACACACACACACACACACACACACACACACACACACACACACACACACACACACACACACACACACACACACACACGTCGTTTTGCAAAATAAAACAACAACGACAAAAACCAACATTAAGCATCCCCACCCAAAAACAAAACAAAACAACACACAAAGAAAGAAAACAAACAAAAACAAAAGAAATAAAACAAACACAAAAACAAAATCCAATAACAAACAACAAAAAACATACCACAAAACTAGAGCAAACATTAAAAAAACCACCACCGCCAACAAAGATAACAACAGCAACAATCCCCCCCCCCCCCGTCACCCCCCACCACCACCCCAACCCCCAGCCTCAACAGTCTGACTTGTAAGCGTATACTGCCTCAGGCTCTCAGGCATGTAATCAAATGTACCGTTCAGACGGGGAGTAGGGATGGCCGAATGGTAGAGCATTGGACTCTCAATGCTCGGGTCGTGAGTTCGAATCCCGGCTGGGGCCAAATATTTGTGCTGGCCTTTTTCTCGTTGGCCCGTCTTTGATATCACCCTTACGTCGTGGAAAAGGACGTTAAACTCCCAAACACCCACCCATTCAGACAATACGAAAAGCCTGTCGAAAATTCCTCGTATACATCTGGCTTGATACTTACACAATGACGAGAATGGTTCCGATACTGATGCTGAGTTCTACGGTGAATGTGACGTCAGGGCCTCCACCCCCACAACCGTTTGGACAGGCACACACTGTTTTCAGCTCAAAATGCTGCACAGGAAAGCAACTCATGAAATAATTTATGACCGATTCAGAATTTTCCTGCCAAAAAGTGAATGAAAAAAAAAGAAAAAAAAATATGAGCACAATTGGAAGATTCATTCATATTACTTTGTCAGGGTATCTCAAATAAACACCAAACATGACAACACGGTCAGTTTGTGCCTTACCTCTCTCTCTCTCTCTCTTTCTCTCTGTGTCTGTGTCTGTGTGAATATAACCAGGGACTTACATAGAGGGACTTACATAGAAGGGCCAACACTCACATACTCAGCGTAAGACGTATCACCAATCGCTGTGAATTCAGGCGAGGTGGCGCCCTGGTCGCAGATCAGTTTTACAAAGGATGATCTGGAATGAGACACTGGCTATTGCCAGTCTGTGTACTTATCAGTTAGTATAATTATGGCAAACTAAGAATCAAGCATATTTGGCAAATGCAGCCTGCAACTTAATGTGCTTGTTATGACCTTGTTGTCAAGAGAGAGAGAGAGAGAGAGAGAGAGAGAACGAACGAACGAACGAACGAACGAACTTTATTTTCCAACGGAAGTGATTTAACCAAAAATGATTATTTTTCAATCAGCCGTTGCTACAAAAACAAAAGACTACAATGGCAAGATTAAAGGGAGATACAAAAAAAAAAAAGGCAAAATAAAGAAAAAAAAAATTACTCGAAAGAAAAAAAAAAAAAATCTTTCTCTCACTCTCCTTCACACACACACACACACACACGCACACACACGCACACACACACACACACACACACACACACACCTGACATGGTTGTTCAGATTATACACCAAAATGGACACTTGAAAGAAACTTTCTTATTACCGAGAAGTAAACGTCTGGTTCAGTGTTTCAGTTTCAAGTAGATGGGAAAACAGTCTTTTTTCTGAAAGTGGAACGTGACGGAATAATTTTTAGACTTGGTGGTAGTGAGTTCCAGACTGTGGGCCCAGAGAAAGCAAAACTCATTTTATATATGTCTATCCTAGGGAGTGGGAGTGGTATACAACCGTTTCTCATTCCTCTAATGGCATGTGTCGGTTGTTTAATGAGTGATTTAAGGTATGACGGGGCATTCCCGTGAATGGTACTATGTACAAGTAGACATTTGTTCAGGATATGTTGACTGCGCAGAGACAGAATCCCGAGCTGTTTGAATCTTTGGTCCGTTGGAATGGTAGAAAGGGGGTGAACTTGTTTTATTGATCTTCTATGTAAGGAGTTGAGTTTAGATAAGTGAACTTGACTGCAGCTGTCCCATACATTAGAAACATAATCTATGTGGGGTTTCACATGGGCAAAAAAGAAGAGCTTGCGATGGTCACAGTCCATATAGATTTTCAGTTTAGATAATAAGTAAAGGTTCTTAGCTACTGTCCTGCAAACGTGGTCAACGTGTGATTTCCATTTTAGCTGGTCATCAACAATCACACCTAGTAGCCTATGTTCCGAGACCTGTTTAATTTCAGCATGATCAATGGTAAGTTTGAGAGGTGGAGGAGAGAGTTGGTGTTTCTGGCGGGTTGTAATCAACATGCTTTTTGTTTTGTTAGGATTGATATGCATATGATTAGATGAACACCAGGAGGAAACGTCATTTAGACCCTGCTGGAGAGATTCAGTGATCTGGGATACTTGTTTACTTGACACATGCAGAGTACTGTCATCGGCAAACATGTCACATAGCACTGACTTATCAGAAATATGCATTGGCAAGTCATTTATGAAGACGGAGAATAACAGAGGTCCTAGCACCGATCCTTGGGGGACCCCATGACGAATATGCCCTTGGGACGAAAAATTCCCATTTAGGAGTACACTTTGTTTACGGTTTTCTACGTAGGATTTTATGAAAAGACATGCTGATGAATTTAGTCCATACAAATGCAGAGAGAGAGAGAGAGAGAGAGAGAGAGAGAGAGAGAGAGATAGTCAGATACGCTGTCTGCACTCTGCAGACACAGGTAGAGGCAAGAGACAGCGAAGCATATACGCTCTCTGCAGACACAGGCAGACACAGACAGTCAGCAAGACAAGCAGATAGACAGACAGACAGCGAGACGGACAGAGACAGACAGACAGACACAGAGACCGACAGACAGACAGAGACCGACAGACAGACAGAGACCGACAGATCGACAGACAGACAGAGACAGGCAGAGACAGAGACAGGCAGAGACAGAGACAGACAGAGACAGGCAGAGACAGACAGAGACAGACAGAGACATGCAGAGACAGGCAGACAGAGACAGAGACAGACAGAGACAAACAGACAGGGACAGGCAGAGACAGACAGAGACAGAGACAGAGAGTGACCGGTAAGTATCAGTGGTAGCATCATAGAAAAGTGTTGAATCGTCATCCTGAAGCTGAACAGAGCTGGCATCTCCAGCTTGCCAGTAGCTCCCTTGTCCGTCCGTCTGACACACCTGGCAACGTACACCAACATACAATTTTATAGAATTGAGTCACTCGGAGCTTCCTGCCGGAACATACGACACTCGTTGTGGAATGATACAGGTCGAAAACACCGAGCTTTCTGCTGCAGATGAAGTTTCGGGTTACAATCTGAGTTACAATGAAAATCCACATGGAATACCGGTCAATGTTTTCAGATAAGACTCTTGTGTTGTTCATAAAGTTTAGTGGAGGTCAGAAAGTTAACCACAAAAAAAAAGAAAGAAAGAAAGAAGAAGAAGAAGAGCAGCAGCAGCAGCAGCAGCAGCAGCAGCAACAACAACAACAACAACAACAACAACAACAACAACAACAACAACAACAACAACGACTGGTCTGAACACATACCGCAGCTTGAGTGCACGATTCTTCTTGAAAAGGAAAACAGGGATTATAGGAATAGGAGTAACCATCAGTGGCCACCACGTCCTTGAACCTGCATGGTGGCAACACACATATATCAGGATTCAGTACAAGTCGTTTGTTACTCTAAGATTACATGTGACACTGATGCTGACTTTTATTTTTAGCTCTGTGTGTATGTCATTGAGTCTCTCTCTCTCTCTCTCTCTCTGGTGGCAGAGGTGGTGGTTGGGGGGGGGGGGATTCAGAAATCGGTACACTGCAAATCGAACACACACACACACACACACACACACACACACACACACACACACACACACACACACACACACACACATCTATAGAAAAGCCCCGAGTTTTATACTATTCAGGTACAGATCATTTTCGGTGGAGACCTCTCTCTCTCTCTCTCTCTCAGTGTGCGATACACGAACGGGCGATATCACATGCACACTCATTCACAAAACCAGTGCACAGATCATTCACAAAACCAGTGCACAGATCATTCACAAAACCAGTGCACAGATCATTCACAAAACCAGTGCACAGATCATTCACAAAACCAGTGCACAGATCATTCACAAAACCAGTGCACAGATCATTCACAAAACCAGTGCACAGATCATTCACAAAACCAGTGCACAGATCATTCAAACACCACTTACACACCCATGTGCAAACGACAGACCGCATCACCTGGGTGTGCCGTCTTTGTTCCCAAGGCCGCTAATGTCAATCACACCTCCGTCTTTCGTCCACGTGCACCCATCAGACCCTGCACCCTGGCGGAGGGAACCCACCCGAGGACTGAGACCCGTCACCACCTTTGACGTCAGGAGACACAAGAAAGCCAGCGGTACCATCATCATGTATGCAGTGACCCCATACAATGTTTTCCTTACTGCTACTGGTATGACTGAGATTCTCTGAATGACGACTGAGTAACGTGTTGCGTTGTAATTACTTAGCACGACCAGCAAGTGAGTCATGATTGTGTGAGAACGGTCATCATGAAAACAGTTAAAGGGACATGAGATAACGTTTTCCCAGCTGGCTGATCGATCGACCTGGGCTGCTTACGGTGTCAAAAGCGCTGGGGTGTCACGTGGTGGTTTAAAGGTGTCCGATGAGAGAGCGATTTACGATGAGAAAGCATCTATGGTTGGCCAACTCCGACAAAGTAGTTTTTCTGTAAAAGAGAGAGAGAGAGAGAGAGAGAGAGAGAGAGAGAGAGAGAGAGAGAGAGAGAGGATAATCCTGCTTTTCTTTAGGAAGAACACTTTTTTTCTGCAGATAAAAATGAAGCTTTTTAGCACCCCCCAAAACAAACAAACAAACAAACAAACAAACAAACAAACAAACAAACAACAGCAACAAACAAAACAAAAAATAACAACAACAAACAAACAAAACCCCGGTTTTCTGTAGAAATATCGATAGTCCTGTTGTTGTTTTTTTCTGCCTGAAAATAGTCTTTCTGCAGGAAAACCGGCAAAGAGAAGCTGATTTTCAGCAGAAAAATGGCACAATTCTGTTCTACTACAGAAAAATAGAAGTAGCCGGGTTTTTTTTGTGAAGAAAACGGACTCATCCTCAGGTAAGCCGCTTTATCTGTCAGCTTCACGAATGTGTCGTCACCAGTATATGAGTATCAGTTTTGCTGATAACAATGACGTTTGTGAATTGCCCGATAATGTGACTTTCGCGTATGATGCTGATAACCCTCTATCTGGATAAATTTTTGCATTGTGTGGCGTACGATGAAATAGAATCATAAAGTGCACATTAAAATGTTGCGGGGTTTAGGGGGGGGGGGTGTTTGGGGGGTTTAACGTCCTTTTCCACCACATAAGGGTGATATCAAAGACGGGGCAGCGAGAAAAAGGCCTAAAATGTTGCAGTAAATGGTGTATTGCAAATGCTAGTTCGAGCCACATGCAGAAGGGTATTGTCCTACTGGAGAGTGGTGTTGGGATGACGCTGTATGTAAGCTGCACATTGTAGTCCCGGTAGCGCACAGCGTTCAGGCTGTCGTTGATGAAGATAAGATCAGTGTGGCCAGTGGCACGATCACTGAGCTTTGAGGGAAGTGATTTCTCTGGGCGATGCATGCATCAGCAAGGCAACAACAATATTCCACTCTCTGCCATGGCCTGCAAGTGGATAGAATAAGGGAAGGGGGGTTTGCTACGGGGTAGAGGAACACGGGGTGGGTTTCCCAGCGGGTTGAATAAAACCAGCTCCGGTCGCTCGTCGAATGAAATGTAACAGGGAGGAATTACCCGTGGGTAGAATAAAAAGAGGGGGTTTTACCCTACACTGACATGCAAACAGTGGGGTTTTACCATTTTTTAAATAATTTTTTTTAAAACCGAATGTCCACGCACACACCCAGATTCATCATTTATTGTCAAAAGGTATAAAAGCGTATAAAACCAGTGAAGCATTTCATGCTCAAACTAAACGGTCCAGTTACAAGTATTACTCTATACCAAAAATAGACTGAGAGACAAACATGGTAAGCAAACAGACAAATGCACTTTCCAAAAGAAAACAAGAACTGTTTTTTTTTGTTTTTTTTTTTGCTGTCCCAACTCTTTGCCAGCTCCAGTGGTGTTCCTCCCAGGTCATGGGTGGAACCCACGGAGGACTCGGAAGCCGGGACAATTTTTATTATGCATGATGATGGAGATGAGGATGATGGTAAGATGATGCTATGGAGGTCCATGTGGTTTGGGACTGCGGGACAGGGCCGCATTCCACGCTTCCTGTCATAAATATCCCGGCATTAACCAGGCCCGGGAACTACGGCACCTGCGGTGCCGGCCGTGTAATCATCCACATCATACGACGTGTCATACTAAGGGAAGCACCCCCAAAGTCGCACCCGTGAAGTGGGTGAATCTCGGCTGTGTGGCAACAGCCTCCCCATCGGGCCCATAGCACACCCGCTCTGGGTAGGAGCCGACCTAGGTAGGAAAAATCCCGCTTGTTTCGGCTGGGACTCGAACCCGGGTCTACCGGTCCATGGTCCGAAGTGCTAACCACTACACTACGGGGGCCGGTGAACTGTTTGTTTTAAATGGACATACATATATTTTTTCTCATTCATACACTGTGTAATTCACCTGCAACATAATGTGTGGCAGTTGTTAATTTTATCTATCTTATTCATTTTTAGCGCTGCATACCAATTTCCCATTTATAGGACAATAAAATTTATCGAATTAAATCGATCTGAATCGAAAAACATCAACAACAACGACGGTGTCCACAGACCAAACGCCTTCTTCATGTCCATTCTTCCCAAAAGGTCAATCGGAGTGAAGGCCGGAGAGGGATCGATGATTCCTTCTCTGCCCCAACCTGTCTGCCAATAACCTCCCAGACTCAGGCTCCAGAAGTCACTTCTCACTGTCTTCAGGCCATAGCGTCCACAAGCATACCGTTGTATGTTTGTCTGTGTGAGAACCGCCGTGTTGTGATTAAGTCAAAGTATCGTACCAAGAGGAGAGCTCTCGAATCGCCTTTAGTCATGTTTTCGTGGTGGGTATCTTTTTCGTCTCTGTTGTTAGGAGAATATCTTCAGGGGGCAGGAGGGGGACCCGTTGTGGCCGAATGGTAGAGCGCTGGACTTTCAGTGCTCGGGTCGTGAGTTCGAATCCCCGCTGAGGCCAAATATTTGTGCTGGCCTTTTTCTCGTTGCCCCGTCTTTGATATCACCCATATGTGGTGGAAAAATACCACCCTCCCTCAGGGGGCAGGAACCGTTCTGATTGGGTTCTGTGAAATATGAGCATTTTAGTTTATAATTGTTATATTTGTTCCTGTACAGTTCAAGGGTGTGATGATTAGGAAGTCTGCATTCCAATCTTTATGTGCTTTCTTTTTTAAGTTGTTTCTCTAGGGGGGGGGGGGGGGGGGGCACACCAATCTAACCCCAGTCACGTGAATAATCGGTCGAGTTCGTACCTCTATCATTGGCTTGGTGCACGAGTTAACACCAATCTTGTTTACCAAATGACAGTGGAATTATGACGACATTGAGTATTAGACACGTCATTACAGAGTGACGACAAACTGTATCTTCCTCTTCTCGTGATATCAATGGATGGGAAGTTTATTCTGCTAGAATCTGACACTTCGGACAATAACCTTGCGTTTCAATGATGTATGTTCTGTCCTTTGATCGTCTCTTCAAGAACATGAACAGGTGGGTAGGTTGCATGATGTATTTCTGGTCACGGATCTGGCCTAGTATGCAAGTACCTAAACGTAACCATATCACTCCAGTTGCACTACAGGATCTCGTACAAACTGTTATGCCTTTGTTTTTCACCCATGAACCAGTGCTCACCTACGTCCATTTCTGACGTGCTGCAGCTGTACGCCCCCTCCAGCTCCCTTTGCTAGTCTGTCAGTTGACACACTCAAATTCCGTCTCCCGCACCATGACGCCAAAACACGCGGCGAACGTTCTTTCTCTTGCTTTGGTCCTTTAGTGTGGAACACCTTGCCTGCTTACATCCGTTGTTCCCCAACTCTGTCCTGCTTCAAGCCCCGTCTTAAAACCCATTTCTTTCGGGAAGCGTTTGATTAGTCTGTCCCAAGCGCGCGCGCGCGTGTGTGTGTGTGTGTGTGTGTGTGTGTGTGTGTGTGTGTGTGTGTGTGTAGGAATAATAAGAAGAACAGTATATAGCATGATGACTGCACACTGTCACTGGTAGTTTAACGAGCCCTTTGCATTCGACTGCATTCCACTGGCGCGAAGCCGGACCAGACAGTGATGATTAATACTGGCTGGCTTGAAACGTCCCCTTCGTCTTGTATTGGTTTCAGGCACACGGACACACTGCTGATTGGGGTCCTACCTGTGGTTCTGTTTAGCATCGGGCTCTCCATTTTGAGACCGGTACGTTCACTCACCATTGCCGACCGTCGGGAATGAGACACGCAACTTTTCGTAGTAATTACGTGCTTTTGTATGATTATGCCGGTGAAATACACGGTTTGTTGTGCGTACTGTTGTGAAGGCCTTTCCAAGGTGGTCAGCTACGGGACTTGAGAAAAGTGACGTTGATAGGCATGTGGCGATCTTACAGGGCTATTAATTTATAGAAACAGACAAAGGACCATTTGCCTGGGAATCAGCGGCCACCGTAGCTCGGAGGGTCGTCAGTTTATAGAAACAGACAGAATACCTTTGGCGTGGCCATCTTGGCGTGGCCATCTTACACAGGTTTAACCATCTGTAGACGGAACACCATTGACCTTACTTAATGTTTACAACCAAAAGACCATAGGCCTGCTTATTGGTGCCACCTCACACATACCAAACACCATACAACAGCCTCTTTGTGGCTTGCGCGGCTTTAAGCCCTAAAAACTCACTCACTCACCCATATAACAGCCTGCTGATTCTTAACAACCTTAGGTAGGCTGGCGGGTGGCCGCTGAGGAGCCAAGTTTAAATGTTTGACTGTGCAATTTGTGGCAGGATTTGTGGAAGGCGTCGTCGCCTTGTAGTCACCAGGTGTTTTTCCTCAAGACGCACCGGACCGGCGGTAGCACCCTGCAGAACACCTTCATCCGCATGGCCATCCGCTACAATCTGTCCGTATGGATGCCGAGGAGGGGACCCCACTTTTCAGAGTTGGCCAAGGTGCAGCTGCTGACGTTTGTATTTGCTTTGTTGTCGTTGTTCTTGTGAGGGTTTTGTTAAAAGGCGCAACCTCACTGGGGGTCATTGTCGCCTCTTTTTCGGTTTGAATCCTCCTGTGATCGTGTTTCCATTTGAAGGGTGAGTGGCTGTTTGATAATAATAATAATAATAATAAATAAAATGGGTACTTAAAGGACGCCCTCCCTCTCGCGGGAGGGGGTTAACGTTCTGTTCCATCACACAGGGGTGATTTTTTTTTTTTTGGCTGCCCCAACTCTTTTGCCAGTTCCAGTGGTGTTTCTCCCAGGTAATGGGTAGAATCCACGGAGGGCTCGGAAGCTGGGGCATTTTTTAAATATTATTTATGCATGATGATGGAGATGAGGATGATGGTAAGATGATGCTATGGAGGTCTGTGTGGTTTGGGACTGCGGGACAGGGCCGCATTCCACGCTTCCTGTCATAAATATCCCAGCATTAACCAGGCCCGGGAACTACGGCACCTGCGGTGCCGGCCGTGTAATCATCCACATCATAAGACGTGTCATACCGAAGGAAGCACCCCCAAAGTCGCACCCGTGAAGTGGATGAATTTCGGCTGTGTGGCGACAGCCTCCCCATTGGGCCCATAGCACACCCGCTCTGGGTAGGAGCTGACCTAGGTAGGAAAAATCCCGCTTGCCTCGGCTGGGATTCGAACCCGGGTCTCCCGGTCCATAGTCCGAAGTGCTAACCACTACACTACGGGGGCCGGTACAGGGGTGATATTAATTAAACACGGGGCAACGAGACAAAGGCCAGCACATACATATTTAGCCCAAGTCTGGAATCGAACTCACGACCCGAACATTAAAAGTCCCACGCTATACCGCCCGGTTATCCCGGCTCCCCGTTTCCAGTTGAAAACCTGCCTGTATTCTGCATGGCCCGTTCATACAAAGAAGGCTGGCAGATAAATCATATTCTACCGTCATCTGGTAGAAAGGTCTAAGCACCATGGATTTGATAAGCACTTGGACCTTTTATCGTATGATGGTAGGGTGGGGTGGGTGTTTGGGGGTTGAACGTCCTTTTCCACCACATACGGGTGATATCAAAGACGGGGCAACGATGAAAAAGCCAGCACAAATATTTCGCCCCAGCTGGGATACGAACTCCCGACCCGAGCATTAGAAGTCTAACGCTCTACCATTCGGCCACCCCGGCTTCCCGGCCGTATGGTGGTAGTGTTGGCGTGTTGCGTTGCATGGGCTCGGCTGAACCGTCTTGAGGCGACACTCGGCAGAGCCTAAGCTTCATCGTGAACGCACATCTAGTGGAAACCAGAACACCCCAGACTGATGTCAGCGATGTCAGTGACTGATGTGCTGTATCGTATATATGTCACTACATGCAGCAGTACCACCGCTCCCTTACTGTAGTGGTTAACACTTCGGACCATGGACTGGGTTCGAATCCCAGGCGAGGCATGGGGGATTTTCCTACCTAGGTCGGCTCCTAACCAGGGCGGGCGTGATATGGGACTATTTGAGAGGCTGTTGCCAAACATTCGAGGGCTCAACCATTCCGTGGGTGGGACGTTGGGGGTGCCTCCCTTGTACAACAGGTGCCGCAGTTTCCGGACCTGGTTCACGCCGGGAAGCGCGGAATGCGGCTCTGCTATGTAGTCCCAAAACCACATGGACCTCCATCCTTCTCTTCCTCCTCCTCCTCACCATCATGCATAGTAAAATTGCCCCAGCTTCCGAACCCTCCGTGGATTCCACCCATGACCTGGGCGGAAAACCACTGGAGATAGTGAAGAGTTGGGGCAGAAAAAAAGGAAGAAAAACCTACATGCAGGATCAGGGAAAAGAAGCAGGATCTGCGCCAACCTCACTGTCCGAGCGGTATGACGTGGCTTTCAACCACATGGTGTTCAACTACTCCCTAGTGCGCGCCTACATGCATCCCAAGGCCGCCTACGTCACCATCCTGCGCCACCCGCTCGCACGGACTATGTCTGCTTTCGTGTTCTTCACCGAGGCCTACCTTTGGTCCTACCTGGTGCATATTCCGGGCAAGGTGCCTCTGATCACCTACCTGACAGATCCTGTCAGGTGTGTACCCACAAATGTGCCCTTGGTATAAAACAAAGGGAAAAAAATAATAGCAGTTTAATTTTCTTATTCAAGAGAGATTCGAGCATTAACATCAAAATTACCACGTAGTTAACACTTTGAAGGGTGGGTGTTTAGAAGTTTAACGTCCTTTTCCACCACGTAAGGGTGACTTCAAAGATGGGGCAACGAGAAAAAGGCCAGTACAAATATTTGGTCCAAGCCGGGATTCGAACTCACGACCCGAGCTTTGAGAGTCCAACGCTCTACCACACGGCTGTCCCGGCTCCCCATTTAACACTTTGAAAGAGAGTAATCATTTTTCTTATGAGTATCTGATTATCTGTGACGTGTCTTGTGTTCGTCTGTGTGAAAGACTTTATTTCTGTTCCTCTGTATTGTTGTAGTACAAATCTTTGGTCATATTTCCAGATGGGAACCGGAAAACCCAGGCAAATCTCAAACCAACAACAGGATGAGTTTTGACCTCGGGCTAGACGCAGCGTCACTGCACGACAAACCCACCGTTGAACGCTTCATCAAGTCCGTGGAAGACAACTTCGACCTGGTCATGATCACCGAGTACTTTGACGAATCCATGGTCCTTCTAAAACGCCTCCTGGGCTGGAGCACGCGAGACATTCTGTACATGAGGGCCAACAATTTCCGGTCTCAGAAAGAGTACTATGTCAGCAAGGACGTGCAGCTGGAAAACTTCGAGCGCTATCAAATGGCCGACTACATGCTCTACCGCCATTTTCACAAAGTCCTGGAGGAGAAGATGGAGGCAGCAGGAGACGGGTTTGCAGACGAAGTGGCCGCTTTCAAAGTCACTTTGAAACGTCTGGGGAAGTTTTGCACAGACACTAAAAAGGATCGGCTGGTGGTCAGGAAAACCCGCTGGGAAGCTGGGTTTACGATGACCCGGAAGGACTGTCTGCTGGTGATGATACCGGAACCGGATATGATGTTATTGCTGCGTCACGTCATGGGCAATGGCACAAAATGCGGAACACTGACGGAGATGACCCTTCAAGAGCTGCTGAGGCTGGTGCTGAAACTGACACCAGAGCTGGACAGCGTTCATAAAAGACACTCCAATGGAGACTGAAATCAGTAGCAATCAAAAAGAAGCTATGCTGAACCCACAGCGCCGAGGATTTTGTATCCTCGATAGCGCACAGGCTGGTTCGAAGTAAACGGAAAACATTACAAGAGCAGGGGGGGGGGGGGGGGGGTGGGGGGCAATCGCCGATGCCCCAAAACAGAAAATCATCAACAGTGACCGTTTGCGTGGTCTGTTGCCAAAATAAATTAGGAACATGCTGGTGCTCTCGGCAGTCCTTTGCAGCATTTCTTGGTTTTGTTCGGAAAATCCTCAGGGGCCAGGAGACGTAGGGAAGAAGGAAAGAGGAGAACCTGTTCGGCGGTGACTGCAGCGTTACAAGTGAAACTGAGATTCATTGGACGGTTAGATTTTCGACACAAGAAACGTACATGGCGAAACCAGTAGGGGATAAAGTCGTTCTCGTGTTCGAGGAATTTAAGAGACAGAAGAGACTCTTGAAACACACACAACCGTGAGAATAATGAATGTGCAACACTTCTCACCAAGCCAAATTTAACTTCATCTCAAATTCCCTTACAGTCCACCAAACAGCACGCACTCTTTGTTCTTCATCTGAAAAACCACTGAACGTTCCCCGTCGAAACCTCAAAACAGTTGGCGAGCGCGCGTTTAGCTTTGCTGCCCCGTCGCTCTGGAACGCACTACCTGCCGGCCTGACAGACCAGTCGGACATAGATCGTTTCAAGTCTGACTTGAAAACGCATCTGTTCCGGCTGGCTTTCGACTAAGCCCACCTACCTCATCCTGATTCAGCTGCTGTGTGTGTGTGTGTGTGTGTGTGTGTGTGTGTGTGTGTGTGTGTGTGTGTGTGTGTGTGTGTGTGTGAGGGGTTGGCGTCCAAACGAGTCAGCCGATTGCCACCAAATTTGCCATGAGCCTAGAGGGACACTTGGGGGGAGAACATAGGATAAAGAAACAAAATAAAGTCTATCAAGTTTGGTGAAATTAATTCTGAATTTAGTTTTGCCACAAATAGCGTTTGAAATATGAGACCGACAGCATTAAAGTGGATTGACACAAGCAACAACAAGTAAACTGGTATACTTGTATACCCGAGCGAAGCCGGGTACTCTGCTAGTACAGAAATAAATTATGATTTTTTTTTTTTTTGTGAGGCCACTGGTGCAAACTCACTGCGGCCCAAACTTACTTTTGTAGGAATTAAGTTAACTTCTCCGTTCTGACAATGACTGTAATCGGCAAAACATGTCAATGTATAGAACTATAGACCTTGCCTGGTGTTCTTAAAACGCTTTTAGTTTGGATAAACTCGTTTAAATCTAAACAGGCGTATAAGAATGGGAAATTACTTTTGTTAAAACGCCCGTTTAGACCTAAACGCGTTTATCCCTGGTTAAAACGCGCTTCATGAACAATAGCCATGAATATTAACATCCAGGAATATATGGCTCGAGCGTGTCTGTGGGCAAATGTCAGACAGAATGTAAAACGCCAGAATTTCTTCTTCCTAACAAAAACCCAGGATGATATTGTACGGCACTGTAAACAGACTGTGGCACACTTCCCTGATAACCCACTTTCAGATTCTAATTTCGGTGGCGCATGAGACAGTGGCTGGTCCTTGATTAACTGTACAAGCTTTCAAAAGAATGGGCTCTACAATGGATGAGTTCATCTCACGCAGACGCGAGGTAAAGTAACACAGCAGCGCAGTGTGCTGTCCTCGTGCTGAAAGCATGGTAGGCCGAAGTATGAAACTGGGGATGGCCCAGCGGTTACGGAGCCCGTCTACTGAAGTCAAAGTTCTTGGTTTCAATCCCCTGGTAGACAGGAATTTAGTGGGAGATTTTCTTTCTTGTGGGAACTCATTAATAATTATCGAGTCCGCACGATAAAAAAGCCGAATCAGTCTTTCGGATAGGAGTTGGCTGTGTGGTATGGGTAACAAGGGTGAGTGAGTGAGTGAGTTTTTAGGGTTTAAAGCCGCGCAAGCACCAAAGACTAATTCGAGGCTAAATGTGCCTGCACTACGTGAATAAAACAAAACAAAAATGTAACGTTGGGCAAATGGTGCAAACTGGTCTTCGGGGCAGTATAAACCTAGGACATGCAGGAGACGCTGCACCTTCATGCTAATTTATCGAACTCCCGATTACGAAAAAGGCCTAGAAAACAGAAAGCAATTAAGTAGTAAAACAAACATATGTCACGTGAAAGCAGAGTGCATAGGAAGATGGAAGTCTGCACATGAAATAGCGCTTAGCAGCTGCTGCATCCACTACTGCGGTACGTATACATTGAGAATTAAAAAAAAAAAAAAAAGGATTTAGGAAAAAGAAGTCTACCAAGCTTTCCCTACCATACATCAGTGGATCTACGTCGGTGAAATACATCATACAAAACGAAAATAAATGGCAGAGTAATTCACAAAGTTCCCAAACATATAATGCTAGCGCAGGTCTGTGAAGGAGCTGTCCTCATGAAGCGAACTTTTCACTAAGCGGTACTCTGTCTTTTTGCTGGCATGGTACGGCTTTACGGGTCATAAGTGATCTTGTGCGACTGAAACTGTGTGTGTTATCTGTCACACGCCAGCCGAGCGAAAGGTAGGCTATATCAAGCTTAGCTACATCTATCAATCACGGCCTCATTTTCCATTGACGCAGATTGGTGAAATCGCCTTTGCGTGACACACGCGAAATTACTGTTCGATAGGATGATGAAGTGAAATCCTAAGTAACAGGTAGACATGCTACCCCCCCCCCCTCCACACACACACACACACACACACATCTCCCGCTCTTGCAGGGAGATCTAAAGGAACTGCCACTTTGATGTGCGGCGATCTGCGTTCCTCTGTGGACACGCGCAAACTCCGTTTTCCGTACTTGAACTCATTGTGAGCGTGCGTTTTCCCACTTTGGTCCGTCCGTCTGGAACACACTGCCTGCCTCCATCCGCCACTCGCCTACTCTACTACTGCCGTTCTGTATATCTCGAGTGGTCTTACTTCTTTCAGGACGCATTTGACCCCCCCCCCCCCGCCCCCCCCCTCCATTCTGCTTCTTTGTGTGTGTGTGTGTGTGTGTGTGTGTGTGTGTGTGTGTGTGTGTGTGTGTGTGTGTGTTGGAAAGCGTCCAGTGCTACTGGAATAAGCACTATACAAACTCCCCATATTATTATTATCAAATTTACAGGAACATTTGCAAATTTGCAAAGCAAACTACACATTAAAAAAAAAAAGTTTCTGCAACTGTTAAACCTCTAGTTACCCAAACCACAAGCACTCTGCAGGCAGCATCTTCGACCAGTGTGTTCGAGAAAACCCCCAGACCTACAGAAATCCATTTCAAAGCTGGCCCTGTCAAGTGTAATCCT
>JACVVK020000152.1:1140000-1177500 GCA_018292915.2 Batillaria attramentaria
CACCCCCTTCACATAGCCGGGAACGGTGGTATTGTTTCCAGTCGTCTGCGTCGAAGATCCTTCCTGCCCGCTCACAGTCGCTATCTCCGTCCCCCCTTTTCGGCATCCACCCAGCTCGAACAGCACGGCCCGCCTGAATTGCCCGTTGAGGCTCAGATAGACGAAAAAGTTCATGGCAGAGTTGAAGAAAGCGATGTTGGTGACGGTCGACCTGGTGGTGCGAGGCAGCTCCTGCACCAGGTCGTGAAGGAGGTACGTGATGATGTAAGGTGACCAGCTGAGGAAAAAGACGCCGTAGACAACGATCGGCGCCTTCAGAGCCCGCAGCTTCTTCCTCAAGGACTCGACACGTACTCCACTCCGCGTCCGGCCAGCATTGGCGCGGGCTAGGTCCGAGGGGCACGTTCCGTGGCGTTTCTGCCAAACCAGGCGCGCGATGAGAGAGTAGAAGACGAGGGTGAGGATGCTGGTAAACACAAACACGCCGATGGCGGAGTAGATGGCGTAGGCAGGGCCGAGTACGTAGTAGATGTCACACTTGTGTTCCAACGTGTACTTGTAGATGAACAGCGGACTGATCCCGTACGCTATCCCAGCTGTCCACACGGCGCAGATACAGCCGCCAACAACCTGAACAGAGGTTAAAAAAAAAACCCAATAAACAGCGAGTTGGAAACACCGTATGGAGAAAGGCCCGCCGCCCCGGCAACTCAGCTAGTGATACGGTGGTTGGAATCTATGTGATGAAACAGAAAACATTTTTCTGACACTGAAGCTGCCCCTCCCCCAAAAACACCACCACCAACAACAACAAACTAAAAAACAAACAACAAACAACCCAAAACAACAAACAAATAAACAAACGAAACACCAAAACAAAACAGAATAAAACCCAAACCAAAACAAACAAACAAACAAACAAACAAACAAACAAACAAACAAACAGCAACAACAACAACACCCCAAAACAAACAAACAAACAAACAAACAAACAAACAAACAACAAAAACAAAAAAGCCAAAAAAACAAAAACAAACAAAACAAAACAACACAACAGCAACAACAAACAAAAACAAATAAAATAATATTTAAAAAGGTAAAAGGTAAAATAAATCTCGCAACATTACGCTGCTGCAGGCGTAGTACCACGAATAGAGCGTAGGGTTTGAAAGTGCAGTGTTTATTTGAGGGACCACGTTTGGCGTGTGTGGTAGTTTGTAATAATAAAGTTATGCAGATGACGTTTGAAATTCGAACGTCGATCTATACAATCCCGTCACTTTTGTCAAAGCCTTATCTTAACTGACTGCGTTCCAGTTCCGGAGTTGAAAAAGTAACTTCCATAACTTTGTCAGTGCCTGCTTCCGGCAGTCGTAAAACGTTTTACTTAAACGCACTATGTCATTTTATTATTATTATTATTATTATTATTTTGCTGCCCCAACTCTTTGCCAGCTCCAGTGGTGTTCCTCCCAGGTAATGGGTAGAATCCACGGAGAGCTCGGAAGCTGGGACAATTTTTATTATGCATGATGATGGAGATGAGGATGATGGTAAGATGCTATGGAGGTCCGTGATGGTTTGTGACTGCGGGACAGGGCCGAATTCCTCGCTTCCTGTCTTAAATATCCCGGCATTAACCTGCGGTGCCGGCCGTGTAATCATCCACATCATAAGACGTGTCTTACCAAGGGAAGCAACCCCCCCCTCCTCCCTCCCAAATTCGCACCCGTGAAGTGGGTGAAACTCGGCTGTGTGGCAACAGCCTCCCCATTGGGCCCATAACACACCCGCTCTGGGTAGGAGCCGACCTAGGTAGGACAAATCCCGCTTGCCTCGGCTGGGACTCGAACCCGGGTCTCCCGGTCCATGGTCCGAAGTGCTAACCACTACACTACGGGGCCGGTTAAACGCACTATTTCAGTGTTTACTTCAAAGAAGCCAACTTATGTTTTGAAACAGTTTCGCTTGTGAGTGCGCCTGTACGCTCCAAATAATAATAATAATGAGTATTGTATAGGCGCTTTACCCAGTTTCACGAATCGGCTCAAAGCGCCGCGAACTGAACCCAACATGCACGCTCACGTGAATCACACGCATTCTCTCACACACTGGACATAAACACATTACAGTCACGTGGTGCTAAGGGCCAGTTCAGCTATTTTCAATTTCGGAATTTAGAATTGCATTTATTTTTCAAGTTTGGTGGGCTGAATATTTCCAAAGCAGAGGAGGAGGAAGTCGGAGTACCCGGAGAGAACCCCCCGACGATCGGCCCCACGGCGAACGGCGCCACATACGAGAAGGAAAAATTCTTTGCCCCGAGTGGGACTCGAACCCCTGACCTCTCGCAAGTCTCTTAACCACTAGACCACCGACCGACCACGCTCGAAATATTCTGTCATAATGATTAGTACAGCTCTTAATGCGATACAATGTCGCCTGCGTTCTCCGCAAGCGGCCGAAAATTCATTTTCTCCTACTCAGCGGGTGGCCGTGCCGACAAGTCTCTCCCAGGTGATGCTGACCACCACCAAAACAGCTCAGAGCGATGTGTGAGGGCAAAAATCTTAAAAACTGGACCTTGAAAATGAATCAATGAATTTTTATTGTGTTGGGCCTCCAGCCCGTTCACAAGAGAAGCACACAAAGATGCATGCGAAAATTAACAATATGCACATGACTGAAACACATGGTAACAGACATTGTGTTATAAACCAGTCATAAAAAATGGTATGGCATAATTATCCGGCTGCGACGAAATATTTGTGCTGGCCTTGTTATCGTTGCCCCGTCTTTGATATCACCCGTATGTGGTGGAAAAGGGCGTTAAACTCCCAAACACCCACCCCCACCCCCCGCATAATTGTCCTCTCTGTACAATTCACGTCACTATTTGATATGTCAGTACTGAATTAAAAACAAACAAGAAAACAGAATATGCAAGTGAAACCTAACCATCTAACACAACAACGACAACGACAGCATGAACGGTCTCACTGTACCTTAGCATTGACGAAGTCCTGATGCCAGTAAGGATGAACAATGTAGAGGTAACGCTCACAGGCAATGGCAGAAAGGTTTAGCATGGATACAGCACAACAGCCGAAATACCAGCACAGCCGTGCCACACAGAACGCCCCAGACGTGCTGATGAGGGCGTTTATTGAAGGAATCCAGTTCCACGCTCCTATGAAGAGAATCATCCCGACCATGAGATCCGTAACGGCCAGGGAGACCACCAGCATGTTGGACAGCGTTCGCAGCGACCTCTTGCGGCAAAAGGTGATGATGGTGAGGAGGTTGACCGCTAGGATCACGACGGATGCGATAAATTTGAAGGCGGCGGACCCAGCACTCACTTCGGACACCTCGTCTGTCCATGGCCGCTGCGCCTCTGTAGTGACATCCGGCTTCTCTGTTGTCACGGATGTGCTCGCGTTCCAGTCTTCCTCTGTTGACGTGAGTGCTGATGTCAACGAAACGTCTGTCGTAGTCCACATACCTGGTGATGGGGTTTCTGAAGTGTCCGCTGTGTTCCACGTTAGTTAACACTAGATCGGATCCGACTATGTGGAGAAAACACATACAGGTATGAAGGGACAGACGTGGCAGTCTCTAATTTTACTGCGGCGTCCATCGTGCTGTTCATTTTCGCTGTTGTCGTCAGCGCAACCCCCTGAAATGTCTGCTGTGTTCCACGTCTACGTCGTTAACGATGACTTTTTATGCTATCACTGTTACAAAAGAAAAGTCTGTTGAGTTACAAGATATGTAAAACTGGGAACAGCCTGTAGTTTATATTGCACCAGCCCAGCCAGCGCGCCCGGAAAGTGAAGAGACAGACAATATTATGGTGATTTTTGTGTGCATTGTTGCTGCAACGTCGCTCATTTTCCCTCAGCGTTGTATGGGTTCAACATCTCCGGTGACGCACGCCCTGGTGTGTGTGCGGTTCCGCGTTGATTATTATTGGAACAAAATGTCTGTACTTTTTCCGATTTCTTTTTGCGCTATGTCTTTGATTTAGATGCCCACTGCCTCTTCAACACGTCTGATGACTGAAGGGTCCAATCTGGCCACTTCTATGACGTTGGCATTATCATTAATGGTTTTTCCCAGTCGATGCTGTCGTCATCAGTTTCACAGCCAATGAAAGCGAGGAGCAGATGACCAGTGGTGTTTGTGTGTCTGAAATACCGCCTTTAGACACACCTACAGGTACGAGAACGAATGCTGTGGAACATTCCGCCCACACGACAGTCCCAGCTGTCGTCTGTCATGACAATGGTATATAATATTATGATTCTTGCTTTTACATCCCCGTCGTCGCATGGTATCACCATGCGTGCTGGAAGCACTTTTTTCACCTGCCGCAGACACATATAATATCCTTTATATTTTGATATTAACCCTTTCTTGGGATCAGTAAAATAGTGCTATCGTATCTTCCCGTACTGAGTGGCTCAGTCTACACTAGTACAGCCTCTGCCGCAGGTGTAACACCCACCCACCCGCTCTGCCGCAGGTTCAATGTGCATTGCATGGTTGCGTGCCCGCAGACTTTGCGGTCATCCAGCGCGCTGGAGATGCGTTGCTCATTAACCTGGCCTCAGCGTTCGCAGAAATCCCTGGTATTATAGAAGCATCAATAACAGCAGCACACGATACGTACACGATACACTCACCACTATCTGTCTGGCCGCTAACTGACAGTCGGTGACACTGACGTCACCTTCAAAAACAGTGTGCGCAACTTGGGTGTCTACTTTGATTCCACACTCTCCATGCATGATAATATCACCAGCATCTGTAAAACAGCCAACTTTCAGCTGCGCAAAATTAGCTCAATGAGAGGTTTCCTGGCCCAGTCTGCCACCACTCAGCTTGTTACATCGCTCATTCTGTGTCGAATAGACTATTGTAATTCTCTGCTGGCTGCTTTGCCTGCTGAAGAGTTGGCCCGATTGCGGAGAATTTTGAAAAATGCTGCAAGGGTCATCTTTCAGAGGTCAAAGAAAGATCATGTGTCATCACTCCTGTCTCAGCTACACTGGCTTCCCATCAAGGCCAGGATAGAGTACAAACTTGCTACGCTAGCTTTTCGTCTTTTTGATGGCACGCTGCCTGCCTGACTGCCCTCATTACTAACTGTCTATCAACCATCCAGGTCTCGTTGCTCTAGCTCCGAACGCCTTCTTGTCGTACCTAAGGCCTACACTAAGTCCTTTGGACAAAGATCATTTCAGTACCAATCCCCTGTAATTTGGAATTCTCTTCCCCACTGAATTCGTAATGCATCTGATTTGCTTGATTTCAAACCCAAACTGAAAACCTTCTTGTTCAGACCGTCCTACAACTAGATTCACCACAGATTATAATCCATTCTGAGCCCTGTTGCAGGTGAAAGGGCAGCCAGGTGTGTGTGTGTGTGTGTGTGTGTGTGGTGTGTGTGTGTGTGTGTGGTGTGTTGTGGTGTGTGTGTGTGCCTGCCTTATGTCAGTATGTGTTGCAGACTCTTATTAGTTTAGACGGTAATTGTGAAGCGCCTTGAGCTCACCTTGTGAGGATAATGCGCTATATAAGAATATTATTATTATTATTGTCAGAGGGCTGAGCAGCTAGTCTTCGACGACCGCCTTGGATCCACTCCACTAAGTCCCCGGGTTTAACACATTCTGTCCGAGCTACGACAGTAGTTGTAACAACATTCCCCCGCGCTCCTATGACCGTAACAGTCAGACAAAAAGTCATGTACTATTTTGTGTGTTCAAAATATAGACGAAATCGCTCCCGTAGGAACGGTTTCCGCTTACGTTGGTTACGTTAGTTTACACCACTCGCCCGGGCAAACTTTCAGTGAGTTAACTATGAGTGCTTTACGTCCGCAAATAATGATGAAACAGAGAGCGAAAGTGTGAGTTATGACTTTCCATAACCCATTCAGTGGTTTACGAGTTCACAAAAACACACTCCAGTTACGTCATCAATCAGAAAGTGCGTCATTTCAAACATTTGGAACTCAGACGTCACGGCCGGTGCACTGTTATTTCAGTTTGCTCACTTTTGGGGGTGAAATTATATTCGATGGTTCGATAGTTTGCGTAGCTACCTCGCCGGATGGTAGTGTCAGTTCAGTTGACGAGGTATGTACACCGATGGTAATTTTGTGAACGGGTGTTGGGCGGGCTAATTCTGTCTTTGCTAAGCCAATTAATGTTTCCGAACAGTTTCGCTCGTGATTACGTCGACCTGTACGCTCGAAATACTCTATCTAAATTATTAGTACAGCGATTAATGCGATACAATGTTGTTTACACTTTGCGCGAGCGGTCGAACATTCAAATTCTACGATTGTTGTTACACTGCTGGAACACTCAGTGTGGTCCCCGCGTCATCGAGTACGCTTCTGATGGCTCAGTTCCAGCACTACAGGCGCTGTCACTCTCCAGGTGTATAAGTTGTGTGTAGAAGAATATCTGATACTTTCTTTATGTTATCATTAATTCTTTCGTTCCTTTGTGTTGTGACTTGTCGGTTCATCCATTGCTTTTGCTTTGTCTTCTTAAGGCACTGTTCACTTTGAAATTGTCATAAATGAGTACCACTCTTTGTGATTTCACGTCGTTTAATCAATGCTTCACAATGACAATTTCAAAGTGAACAATGCCTGAAGAAGACAAAGCAAAACAGTGGATGAACCGACAACACAAAGGAACGAAAGAATTAATGATACTAACAAGCACTAATAAAGACTAATAACACTAATAAAGAAAGTATCAGATATTCCTCTAGTGTGATGATTGATACCACGAAAGCAGCTCAGAACGAAATGTGAGCATAAAAATGGTGTCATTAGCCCCTATAAAATCGAATAAATGCCTACGCTATGTCTAAAGTTTCGCGTGCTTTACGTTCCTGTAGGATTTTTTTTCATGTCTTTGTCTTGGGGGATCGATCAATACGGGGCACATGTTTTGTTAAGGGAAAATGCGACATGTCCGTACCGTCTGATCTTTCATTTCAGACATAGAATTCGACGCCGCGAGCCTGCAGGCATACGCAGGCAATAAGACAAAACTGTACACAATTGTAATAAATAAAGTAATTAGAAAAGAAAAGCCGAAAATATAACGCCTTTCCCTCACTACGGGTGAGGCAAAACAACAAGAAGAACAACAACAACCAGTGAAACCAACAACATATAACAACAAAAACAACCAACGAAAAAAAAAGGTCTTTCCCTAAGTACGGGAATGTAACAACAACAACAACAACAACAACAACAACAACAACAACAACAACAACAACATTTTTTTTAAATCTAAAAAAGAAATACAATTCTCCATCCCCACCCTTACCCCTACTCACACCCCTAGAAAAAAAGCAACAAGAAAGAAAGAAAGAAAGAATAAAAGAAAGAAAGAAAGAAAGAAAGAAAGAAAGAAACAGTACCATGATACCAGAAATGCGTTTTTACGTTTTCCTACACAGTTTTTTTTTTTTTAAATTCTCGGAGTGACTGCTTACGTACTTACTTTTACATGACGTCCGTTTTGGTAAAAAAAAAACAGCTCGCGGTCACGTCAATAACTGTTCACCTCACTGAGTTTATCCATTAGTTGAGAATTTACTCCTTTTATTTTACGAGAAAGACGTCGAGTGAAGACCCAATCCCTTTCAGCCAAATTACACCGCAGGGAATGCTTCCGAGACTGCCAGTCACCACACTTTTCGTTCTGCCCTGTCAGTGACACGCAAAGATACCTCCCCGGTAACTGTCCTACATCGATCTTGTTGAGAAGAAGCGTACTGATTATCTCCAGTGGAACTGCTTCGAAGCAGACTTTTTTTTTTGTTGTTGTTACAAAGTAGATCAGCCATCCGGTAGTAATAGTACATCCATACTGTCGATCGAAGTCAGTGAAACTACGTGACAATAGGCTTTTTCTCTACAAGCACAGATGAGCCTTCGATAGTAACAGCCCTTCCAGACTGTGGGTTTAGTCGCAGAACGAGGACAAAGGAAATAAGAAAAGCGACTTTGACGAGTTATGGCCTGTACGGAGATAGGCGGACTATGAACGCGCACAGTTCTACCTTAGTAAAAACTCCATACAAACATTTTGACATTTTGGTGTCAGATAGGTGCAGGGGCGCCGGAACCGGGGGGGCAGGGGGGGCAGCTGCCCCCCCTGTACCCAAGCAGGGGGGGCAAGAGTGTCTTTTTGCCCCCCCCCCCCTGGAAAATTAGGTGACTATGGCAAGAGGGGGGGGGGGGGGCAAAGCCATGGTCTTGCCCCCCCCCCTTCCCCTCCCCCTACCCCTCTTAGTGCTCTCTCCCTCATCCCACCCAACAGAGAACTTCTGTTTTTGCGGACCGAAGGCTGTCCGCTCCTCTGATTGCCCCCCCCCCCCCCCACCCCCCCCCCCCCCCCCCCCCCCCCCCCCCCCCCCCCCCGCTTTTCACTTTTTTTCGGGCAACGTCCTGGTTCGTAAAGGTTTTTTTTGCCTACGCAGCATTTGATCGCCCCCCCCCCCCCCCCGCTTTTCACTTTCTTCGGGCAACGTTCCCCCCTCCGAGATTCTGCCCCCCCTCCCCCCAACATCTTCCGGCGCCCCTGAGGTGAGCTTACGTGGCTCTTTCGATTTCAGCAAGCGGTATGCCCCTTCTTTTGCAACTTCTCTTGTTTCGTCTTACCCACTTGGTTACGAGTTCGAATCCCGACTGAGAGTCAAAAATTGTACTGGCTTCCTCTCGTTGTACCGCACAACACTGTTGATTGTTTTCTTTCGTATAGTTTTATCTTTATAGTGCTATACCCACGTGCATAGTATTAAACAAAAAAAAACAAAAAAAAAAAACACAAAAAATCCTGCTAGTAAACAATACAGTTTGATCTTGTTTTAAACTGTGTTCAAATTTTTAAAAAAAAGCTTGTCAAGGGAATTGCAGGCAGCATGTTTGACAAAAAAGAAAACAAAAAACAACTGAGTTAACCGTAAGCCAGCAGGAAATATTTTCTAAGCTGACCACATCGTTATATACCCATGAATTGCGTGTACCTGGGGTGTTGATGAAGTGAAGATGAAGCAACACTTTTTTTTTTCCTTTTCAAGATACGCCCCACTCTTGTTCAGATTATACGTTATGACTTCTAGAACTGAGCCACATATATAAATATTCCATTTCACACTACACATAATAATAATAATTTTCCACGCCAATTTCTCCGCCATGCTTTTATGTAAACTGGTTCAGACAAACACGTACATAAGTTTTTACTTGTTGTGCTCTCTTACAATGTAATGCTGTTTACCGCTTGACGGTGATCCTTCAATGAATAAAAAAAAATGTTTAAACAAGTAGTAACAATTATTGATATAGATAATAATATGTTCGTCTTCTTCCTCTTATTATTATTCAGACAGTTTTGTGAAAAGGCGGCTCATAATGAGACAACCGTCACTTCGTATAATATTATGAGGGTCTAAGCGCCGTGAATTTCGTTAAAGTATTTTTAGGGCCCTTCCACTCTTTGTGACGGTACTGACGTCAAGTCTTCGTTGTAATTAGGCTGGCCATTGTTCCTCATCTGCAATCACACGAACACCCACCCATTACGCCGAACCCCAAAGAGTTTCCCTTAATGGTGCTGTTTACCAGCCTTTTACCTGCCAATTATCAGGTTATTCAAGATTGGTACTTATCAACTCCAGTTTCGCTGACGCTTGGGGAGCCGGGGTGGCTGACTGGTAGAGAGTTGGACTTCTCATGCTCGCGTCGTGAGTTCGTATCATGGCTGGGGCCAAATATTTGTGCTGGCTTTTTCATCGTTGCCCCGTCTTTGATATCACCCGGTTGTGGTGGAAAAGGACGCTAAGCCCCCCCCCCCACACACACACACCCTTGCTCACGCTTTTAACGGGGCTATTTCCAAACACATTGAGTACAGTAACTTAAGGATAAGGAACACGTGTGCAAAAGGGGAAGCTTTGAGAAAGAGCGACTGAAACGCGAGTTTCAGCGCCAAGTATATGTTAGCCCGATTTTGATCATTCGGCCTAACTCGAACAAAAAAGCATGGAACCGTACACATGTTTTGCTGTTTAAAAGCATGTGTTAGGTACACATTTTTTTTTTTTTTTAATTTCAAGGGGTGCTAATTACTTTTATTCAACTTACCCTCCATCCTTAAATGCGGACTAGCGGGAACCCTTGCTAATGTCTTCTAATGCACTGTGTATTGTATGTCGGAAATGTATATAGAACACATGCAACTAAGACAGGGTCCATCAGGAAGTCTTCTAATGCATACGTATTATTTGTGTGTCGGGATTGTATCCGTTTAGCGTCACGATCAGTCGTTCACCTTCCAACGTCGACATGGGGAGCCGGGGTGGCCAAATGGTAGAGCGCTGGACTTCCAATGTTCGGGTCGTGAGTTCGTATCCCGGCTGGGGCCAAATATTTGTGCTGGCTTTTTCATCGTTGCCCCGTCTTTGATATCACCCGTATGTGGTGGAAAACGACGTTAAACCCCCAAACCCCCACCCACCCACCCAACGCCCACACACACCAACAGAAAGCTCCGTGCAGTCAGTATTGAGTGGGGTCAAAAAGCGGTGAATTACCTTCATTCTTCTCCTTCCACTTCAGCCCCTACGCCAGTCACATGTCACGTGAAAAAAACAAAACAAAAAAAAACTGCTGCTGTTAACAGCCTTCAGTTTTTTTCCAGCCCTAACTTTTCACAGATAAGAGAGCCGGTATAGCCATCGTGCTTCTGTCAATAAAGTTTGTTAAAAAAAAAAAACCAAAAACAACCCAAAACAAACAAACAACAATAACAAAAATTTAGAATGATGAGGGTGGGTGGGTGGGTGTTTGGGGGGTTTAACGTCCTTTTCCACCACATACGGGCGATATCAAAGACGGGGCAACGATGAAAAAGCCAGCACAAACATTTGGCCCCAGCCAGGATCCTTAGAATGATGAGTGGGTGGGTGTTTAACGTCCTTTTCCACCACAGAGGGTGATATCAAAGACGGGGCAACGATGAAAAAGCCAGCACAAATATTTGGCCCCAGCGGGGATCGAACTCACGACCCGAGCATTAGAAGTCCAACGCTCTACCATTCGACCACCCCGGCTCCCCCTTAGAATGATGAAATACTGATAATAAATGGTTATAATAAAATTATGATTATGGATGATTCAAATACAATTTTGATAATGAAATAACGATGATAAAAATAATACTGTTTTCTTGCTTTGTGTTTTTACTAGACGGACGACCAGCTACTCGTAGTAGTATTAGTTGTAGTACCACTACTACCAAAAAAGGTGGAAACACACATGAATGCTCTGAAGTGGTGTCTTTTATTTCAAAAAATGTACCTGGTACCTTCACAAAATGCATAAGCTGGCAACTAATGAGGAAAAATTTGTTTAAGAAATCTTTCATTCCCTCAGCAGTATCTATTTTAAACTCATGACTGTGTTTACTGCCCGTCCCCAGTATGTATAGATTTTATTTGTTGAGATTTTCAAAACTGGGCTTACTACTCAGCTGTGTCATGTCCGCTATGCCCTTGCCATCTTTTAGTTTAGATTTCTTAGTTTAGTTGCATAGTATTAAACTTGGACATCACACATTACTTTAGGATCTGTGTTTAATATGTATGGATTTATATGTCTAGATAAATTAATGTGTGTGTGTGTGTGTGTGTGTGTGTGTGTGTGTGGATGTGTGTGTGTGTGTGTGTGTGTGTGTGTGTGTGTGAGCCAGAAGAAAATTTTCTGCCATCGACAGACAATAAAGTTATATTGAATTGAATTGAATAACCAAACACCAGTTCGTGCGTTAAAAGAGTCTTTCTGGTTGACTACTAAAGCATGGACAGGCAAACAGTCTGTCGTTTTGAACTGGCACACAAATGACATGGTGCGAATGCGTAAAACATTACTATGGGTCTGCTCCATGACCATTCTGTGACATAGTACAGCAGAGAATTTTTGAATAAGTCACCGCCAAGATCTGTGTCGTCAGGTGCTACACGCGGGATGTACACCCCAGCTTTGTATACTCCGAGCATTTTCCGCGTTAACGCTGGATGCACTCCCTCCAGTCTAAACCAGACATGCTCCATCCTCCACACTTACTCCCAAGCTGGCAACTAATGACACAAATCGTTACTCTGCATGTAGTTTACACTAAGGGGAGTAGATCCAGCGTTAACGCGGGAAGTGCCTTGGAGTTTATGGAACCGGAGCTGGGAATTACATCACCGCGTGTCACACCCGGTAGGCCAACCACTTCCACCTTGCTTCCTACTTGTTTTACAACGAGGAACATGGGAGATATACACCCACTGCCATAAGCAAATCTGAATTCACTGTTTTTCTGTAGGCAGATTTTACATTTGACCCTCACAGCGTACTGTTTCAGGAAGTAAGCCCTCTGTGAACAGCTTTTTTTTTGTCTGCGTCCCTAGAGAGCATGTACACTACGCTAGTATACATGGTCTCTGTACCCTCAGTGTCTGCATGACTGTGCGTGAAGCACTTTCAGTTTCAGTAGTCAGTTTTCTCCTAGTGGACAGTCGCCAAAAAGGCTGCAAGTATGAAGGGATTTACGTGTTGCTACGGACATTTTTGGTTTTCCTGATCCATATGCACAACTAACCAGAGTGTACAAAATACAATGCGTAGCATGTGGGCAGGAATGGTCATTCCTTGTGCAGAGTAAATCACCCACTACACCTCACAGACAATGTGTTACCCAGTGCTGTGCCGGACCGTAACAACTGACTTTGCTTGCCGAGAACAAGAGGGCTTTGCCCCACTTCACGCCGTACACTCTGTGTACCTGTGCCTCCGCTCTCAAAACTGAAGGGTGGGACTGTATGACCACCTAACAACCCCATCTGTCCATCATCAAATTCACAGCAGCTGGCTGGTCTTGTCTGGGCTGAACGTACAAACAACACAAGGTCGTATTCACGGAAAAACCCAGACAAAATTAATATCAATAATACAGGAGCGGCACTTTGCATGTGATCGCCTTGCAAATATTGTTCAGTGATAAGCAAAGACTTATCACAGGCAAATTAACAAACACTGACGATGCTAATTAAAAGAGAGAATTATCAATGGCAAAATAACTAATCCGATGCTGAAAGAAAGAATTATCACTGGCAAAATACCTAAACGGCGGCAAGGGCAAAACTCTGTACTGATTAGCTGACAAAGAGCAAGTCTGTTTACAGTTGTCTCTTTTGCTCTAAACGGGACCGATATGCATCGAATAATATCCAATGACTTGTACTTGTTTGTGCATAATACAGTGCATAACTATCGATGCAAGAAATTATCTTTACATGCTAAAATCTAATGAAACATAATTGATAATTGAAGACGTGAACATCATTAACACCCACATTGCAACGTACAGCGCGCAAGTCTTTGCTCCTAAACAACTCATCAACGGACGAACAGGAGCTAAACTGACCAGGACGTAAACCCTCAGGACATCTCAAAGAGAGAGAGAGAGAGAGAGAGAGGGGGGGGGGGGGGGGGGGGGGGAATGGAAGAAAAGTCACTGGTCGTGCTGGATGATTCTCTCCTAAAAACGAAAAAAAGTAATACACCCATATACAAACACACGCTCAGAAAAACAAAACATAAAAACAAAACAAGAACAACTAGAGAGTCAGAAGCCTACTTGGCTCACTTGTAAAAGGTCATTCAGAAGGGTATGTTTTAAAAGGTCTTGTCGCTGTCTATCAGCAAGCCAAGTTTGGTGCCTCTGCTCTTTGTTATTTCTGAGAAAATGCCAAAGTTAAGGGTTTTTTTTTATCCAAAGTTAAGGGTTTTTTTTTATGTTTTCCAAACACACCTTGTATGGCCTTAAAGGGGTTATCAATGTCTATCATCAAGCAAAGTTCGATGCTTCTGGATTGTGAGAAAATCCAACAGTGAAGTTCCAAATAGACAGCATTAGAGACTTTGACCTTGAGTCAAGGTAAATCTATTGTGTATGTCTTAAAAGGTCTTGTTGCTGTCTATCAGTAAGCCAAGTTTGGTGCTTCTGCTGTTTGTAGATTCTGAGAAAATGACAATGTTGAAGTTCTCACACACACACACACACACACACACACACACACACACACACACACACACACACACGACGGAGGACTAATACATAGACTCCCTTTGTTACACAAGTGCGCCACAGAAAAAAAAGCCAACAAACAAACAAAGCTGTGTACCAAACTAGGGAAATGACCCTATATATTTGCATCAGTACGCTGCATGAGGCATCAAATATGAAACAACTGCAGGCAAGAATTAAGCTGCTTGATCACCCATGGACAAAGTGAATGGATTTCCAAAACCTTGATAGACCATAGCATGATTTAAAATCAATATCAAGCAAAACATCACAAAATATACTATATTAACAATCGATTGGTATAGTTCGGCCGATACGGGGTGGAAATGTACCCCAGTCATTTGCCGGGGGCGGTTGGGGTAGGGGTGGGGGTGGGTAATTGTACCCGAGCTCTTCCACCCTCGCTGCGCGGGACGGGGTTATCACTGGCTTCGTTTTACGGCCGTAAGTTGTGCAAAGCCGACATAAAAAAAGAAATATAGCCATCAGATAGTGAAGGTAAACAAGCGTTTTATATAATTATCTGTTGTAAATGTGTAACCATCTGAACATTTCGTTTTCCGGGAACGGACCTTTCAAGTACAACAGCACAAAAATATCGCCGACGAGAGTGGACTGGACTGAGAGACCTGCAAGTGACTGGTATATGATATATTTGAAACCCCTACCGGGCAAACTATACCAACTGAGCTACATTAACTGCATCACGTGCATCAGAAGAGCATGAAATCAAAGTTTAAAGCCCATTCGGAGTGCCTGTTTACCAAAATTTGGACTGTAACAGCCAAAGGCATCTACCTCCGAACACAAATATCCATGACCCCCCCCCCCCCCCATCTCTCAAATAAACAACAACAAAACAACAAAAAATCAACAACCCAAAACAACAAAGGAACAACAACCACCAAAATAAAAGCAGAAAAAGTTGTCTTCTCCAAACAAATTGGACCCTACAATCTGAATGGATAAATCACAGTTTGTGTTGTTGTTTCTTTCTTTCTTTGTTTCAAAATCAGATTATTGAAGTCTGACGCCATGTAAATAACTTTACACAACTCCCGTGCCTGCAGCCCTGCCATACACGGGACAGCAGGTATGTTGTTTTGTTTGTTTGCTGTGGTGGTTGTTTTTCCTAAGACTTGCTGGATTCCCCTCCTTTTTTCGCGCAGGTAGGCCTGCACTGAACGCCAGAGGGCCGTGATGTTGCCTGAGCCGAACCCTGTGGCTCCCACTCTCTGTATCACCTCCAGAAAGAATGTATCCCTGTCGAAGAGGGGCCGTGTGAACTTCTGCATCAGGTACCTGCAATAAATAAATAAATAAATAAATAAACAGATGAATAAATGTAAGGTTCGAGAATACTTGATGATAGACTTGACACATACAGTCGGCAAACAAAAACCAAAACCGAACCAAACTTCGTGTTTATTATAAACACGCAAGTGGCATGGATTTAAATAAATCAAAACCAAGTCCGACGAGCTACCTATAATAGTATTAGACCACTATCTGATGATCTGATGGGTTCACATCCTGTTATCACGTGCACACACACACCTGACTTCGCTCTTGTGTTGAGAGCGACTCCTATTGATCTCATCAAGAGTGTCGACGTCTTTTTCTGTGTCCATCAAGATCCCGTTACGCTTCAGTAGCTCCACATCCATCCCCATAGCAACCATTTCGTCCAGCCTTCCCACCTGTGGGCAGACATGAAAAAAAAAAAAAAAAGCTCGATTTAATGGGAGTTTTTGAGAAAACATGTTACCTGCCCACATACTTTTTTCTCACAATTTAGACAGTCACCGCTCGCGTGTCGGAAATGAAAAAGTACGCGGGTATGTACACCTAAAGAAGACTGCTGAAAGAGAGAACACTGCCGGAGCAAGGGAAGCAACCTCTTTACAGAGTATCTCAAGAAGTCTCCTGAGTACAGGCCCTTAAACGTAATCCCATACATATTTTATACATAATTATAACATTTAGACAGTGTGTTTAGTTACAACAACACAGGAAATGTAAAAAATCTGGATAACTTACACCCTGTTTTCCACAGTTTTAATGATAAATGTCATAGTTCATATAGCCAACCATCTAAATTGGGGCAGATATGTTCTGGGAGATGGAAACAAAACAACTGACAGGTGGTTTTTTGTTGTTGTTGTTGAGTCTTTTTTAAATGCAGATACTGGTGAACTAATGCATAACGTGCGCTGTTTCACTTGCAGTTAGTCTGCTGCCATAGAGGTGCAGATCTCAGCTTCAGCGCTGTAACACACCCTGCCAAACAATTCTCAGTTTCTCACAGAACAATCGCACAATGAAAGCCACAGACCTCGGTGTAATATGTGTAGGGCGCTTCATTGAAGAGTACCCCATTGGCCTGCAGCTGACTGACAGCTCCGATGATATCGTTTGTGTGGAGTCCTACATGCTGAACTCCCGGCCCTCCGTTGTTGGACAGGAACAGATCGACTTGGTTCTCGCCTTCAAAATTGAAATCAGAACAAGGTGATCTGACTCTATGATGTATGTTAAAATAAAAAAAGAAAGGAAAAACAAAAACAAAACACATTTCTGGGTGAAAAGAAGTAAGTCAAGGCCTCATGAGTTATGTATGATAAATAAACGGTCACCTGGCCACACACTCACACGTGTGTGTGTGTGTGTGTGTGTGTGTGTGTGTGTGTGTGTGTGTGTGTGTGTGTGTGTGCATACCATTTTGTGTTTCATCTTTAATAAACCTGGTGTACTTAATGAATTACAGACAGGATCCAAAACAAATTCTAATTAGCAAAAACAACAGACACACAGATCACAACTTGACCTGACCCGTTGATGCATAAATAAAAGATTAAGTGCAATAGGCACAGCGGGTACAATGTCATGCATGCGTCCCTATTTCTTTTTCCAATTGTGTACCTGTCTGAGCCTATTTAGAGAACCCTAACCCTAGAATGCTTTGTTTGTTAAAAAAAAAAAAACTACAACTGATAAATAGATAAATAAATAAAGAAGAAGCTGAAATTAAGAGACAGAATGGGCATGGTTTTACCCACACAAGCAGTGTACTTCTGTGATAACAAAACACATGAGATGCTCACTTCTTCAGCTCTGTATGCATATAATCACTAGCAAAACACACACACACACACACACACACACACACACACACACACACAAACACACACACACACACTCGCACATACACACACACATGCGCACGCACCGACACATACACACGCACACACAAAGACACTGAACTTTTAAACACACAAACATGTACATGCCACCACCAACACATTTCTGTGTGTGCTCGCTGTGTCAGGTCGAGTCTATCTGCAATTTAATGTACCATTTTACTGTCAGCATTTGTGAGTGTGCTGGAACAACAACAGCAACGACAATAACAAATAGAATACAACAACAAAAGCCTTGTGTATGAGCAGCACACTGCTTACCTTGGTCAGGTAGGGCTTCAGCAATGACAAACTTGACACTTCCAATGGTGCTGTCTCCTGTAGCCAGCCCTGTCTCTGCACATTTCCAGTACTCAAAGGCTTTCAGTCGCATTCCAATATCCTCTCCCCTGATCACCCAACCTTCATCTTCTCTCTCTTCACTGAAAAAAAGAAAAGAAAAAAAGTTCATACTATTAAAATAAATAACTAAACAAACTAATAAGTAAATACATCATGAACACTTGTTAAATGATTACTAACTGTCCCCCTATCTGGTCAAGCCAAGAATTGTATTCAGGACCCCCTAGGGGCATTGAATATTAATTACTCCATCCATAATAAATGTTCACCATAAGGCGGAGAAAGAACACACAGATATATATACACACACATGCTTAAACTAGATAGTCAGGAAAGCAAAACAAAACAAAACAAAGCAATACACACCCACAAACACTCACACACACATACATATAATACACTGGGTAACATCAGTCTCAAACAAGCCAAAAAAGACAAAACATACTAACCACAACAACAACAAAAAGAACTAAAGCAGCAAAGAAAAACAAACAAAAATAACCAAAACTAAACAAAACAAACAAAATAAAAACCCAGAAAAAAAAACAACAGAAAGGCAAAACAAAAATAAAAGCACAATAAAAATCAAAACAAAGAATTAAATAAATAAAAAAACACACCCTGCCTCATTCCTTCCCTTCCAAATTCCCCCACAACACCCCCCTCTCTCTCTCTCCACACACACACACACAGACAGCGTGAGACACTGCCGGCAGAACCTCTGGTGAAGAGTTTTCTCTTTTGTGTTTCTATCTGTAACGTCAAAATTAACATTTAACAAGGCAGTATGTAAACATAATACACTCTGCATGTATGGAAGAAAACAAAAAATGTCAAACCTGTTTATCATGAAGCGTTTCATGCCGAAGCATTTCTCATACCACTCGATCACGCTAGCAGACGACCCAACTTCGCAACAAAATGTCACGTGATCAACATGGTGGAGGTCACACGCGGGCGAAACCTCCTCGTGTGCATCTGCTTTTGGGGCATCGGTAGACAAAATATCGCCGTCTATGGCAGGTTCAAACCCAGGGAGAAAGAGGCCCGAGTATCTAGAATCATCCACCAACGTGTGGACGACATTTCCTACACAAGATTTCACAGAACAAACGCGAACCGATCCCCCGCTATCAGAGAGCGTCTGCAGTGGTTTGGTAATCTGCACGCTTTGGTTCGACAGCCGCTTCAAACATGCATCCAAGTCTTTCACACGCAAAGCCACGTTAAAAACTGAGTCTCTCACAACCGGACGACCCGTCTCTCCTGGAAAATTCCACAAATGGAGGTAGGGATCTTCCACAGTGTTGACGTTGGTTCGAGTCAACTGCGTTATCACAAACTGAACAGCGTGAGAGCAAAGAAGCCATTGCTTGGCGACGCCGGTGCTTCGAACTCCTGCCAAACGAAATCTGTACTTTGAGAGAAAATTATGAACGTGCTTCAGTCCGTTTTGAACCCCAAACTCGATGTGGTGCACACACTTCGCATCCATTGTCAGGTAACGGTAAGAATCTGCAGAAGTTGCACCAGCCAAGTCGTCCTTGGTCACATAACTCTTCTTGAGACAACGTGGTTCGCCGGACGATTTTCGAGGGTGGTTTCCCTTTATATAGGTACGGGAAGAGCTTGAGCGTGCCGGCAAATATTCTTAGAGAATATAAAATAACATTACATACAACAGCTTTGACAAACAGAGAGGTGTATTCTTTTAGGACAGTCCATACCCCCCCCCCCCTCTTTCAGGACCCTTAGGGCCGCCACTCACAGTAGATATACAGGAGCAGTGCGCACTGGCAGCCGGCGGCGGGGGCGACCGAGACACCACTGAGTTCAGTTTCTCAGTGGATGAACTGACTCCATGTCACTACCGCTAACGTCCGCATCGCTTGCTGTAACACGTTAAGATCAAAGTGGGTTCCGCTGAGAAGTAACTACATGTGCTAGTGTAATTCATTTAAAAAGATGTGAGACCGCTGCCGCCGTAGTCCGCCACTCAGTGACTGGCAGTACTAGTCAGTAACTGACTGCGGATGACCAACTTGACTGACTCAGTCAAGTCAATGGTGTCACTGACGGTCAAGGCCGTACTGCACTGGGCCGGCACACTGAGGTTACTGATTTGCAACGACGGTGTACCCACGTAGGCTAGTTTTATTACCTGCTGGTGACACCACGACCGGAGGTGAAACCGAATATGCCGGACGGGCCGGCCGGCGTTTTCCGGTGCAATACCGCCGCGAGTCAGTCACTCAGTGCCGGCCTGTACTGACCGTCCATCCGGCTGTCAGCGGCCGGCATGTCCAGTCAGTTCCCAACTCAGTTGATGGCACAGCGGCATAGCCTCACCGCCGGCGTTTTTCAAAACTCAGTACGCCATAGAACCGGAAAAAAAAACCCTTTGGATTTTCAGGTGTCGTTTAGAATAATCGAAAGGGGCCGTCAAGTTTACCAACCGACCAGAAATCGACTCACTTCAAGTGTATCGGCTAACATGTTACTACAGCTGATCTAAACTGAGGCGGTTCATGAGATCAGTGCTCAGTGTCGTTAAGCTATGACTGCGACTTTAAATGAGGCCCGGGTGGGCGGGTGTGTGTTCTGGAAGTTCAACGTCCTTTTCCAACACGTATGGGTGATATAAAAGACTGACGGGGCTACGAGAATGGGGCTAGCACTGACTGACAAATATTTGGCCCCAGCCAGCCCGGGATTCGACTGAACTCACGAGCAGAGCATTGAAAGTCCAACGCTTTACCATTCGGCCATCCCGACTCCCCCCTTTTTGAAATGAGAGCAATCGTCACGTCGTGGAAACTTGTGAAGCAGCATAGCAACGGGAAAAGGTCGTCCATTCTGATTACTCCCCGTGGACCCAGTCGGACAGGGACACTGGTAAATTCACACCTGAAAAACTCTTATCCCCGGTGGACAGGTCCCCCGGCCATGCTGCGCTAATGCTGTGCCTACTGCCGACAGCCCGGCCTAGCCGACCAGGGCAGCATCTCCGCCATAACTGTATGGAGATTTCCCTAGCGGCAGCTGCCCTAGAACCTCCAGATACACGTCCGGACTAAGTCAATTGAGTCACTGACTTGCTTTCGCTGTGAGTCCGGAACGGTCTGCCTTGGACACTATCACTGTGGAAAAAAAACAAAAAAAAACCCGCCACGCCAAACAAACAAACAACAACAAATTAAAAAAAAAAAGTATTTGTACTGGGAATGCATTTTGTGTGCTTACAATTACAAGGTCACAGACCAGAGTCCGATGCGGCTGAGCCCTCCTACTAAATCAGTATAGCACAACGGGATCTAGATCTAGTGCATGGAAACGACGGTGCGCTACGAGCGACCAGGCATTTTACGTACAACACTAGTACTGACTTCAACCTGAATATTCTCCTACACCTTTACTTTTGGATTTTGTAGACTTTTACGGTTAAACTTGGCTACGTATCTTATTCAAATCGGACTGATTTTTAATATAATTTTATTTACATCTTGTTTTAAGAAACACTGACACCCTTATATATTTTTATGACCTGGCGGAGAAAGACTTTGCTTAGCCGCGAAATAATCTTTGTTGCTTGCGCAAAGAACTAACTAACTAACTAACTAACTAACTAACTAACTAACAATGTTTGCCACCTCCCGATTACGTCAAGGGAAGGGTAGTCGGCGGCCTTACCATCCAAACGGGCCACACTGATTATAACCAGCATATAATTATACCAAAGACCTTGGAACCAGAGTTTCCAAGATCTTTGATTATACCCTCGGTCATTTGACCACTGATACGGTCTCTGTCTTTTCCATCATTGGCCTTGGGCTTCATCAGTTAGTCTCTCTCATTACTGTAACTCAGTCGTGCTGGCTAATGACTACAATTATAGAGACCGGCACAATGCAGTGACACCGGTGTGCGATGGGATTCAATTTGCGTGTGGGTCAAAGCCTGCTCACTCTCGTTGCGGTCTCACTACCGGATATGAGAGTCTGAGTGACCACTAAGCGTATAATTATTCGTGCAATTTTTCTTTGAGGTCAGACACTGTCCATTTGCAAAACTGCACAAAGCACATTCCTAGCAAACTTGACACTAGTCTTCCCTCCCCCTCCTGACCGCTCCATCCACACTACCGAACACCTTGACACCCACCCACCCACCCCCTCTCCCCCCCCCCCCCACTAAACAAAACAAAATAACAACAACAACAACAACACCAAAAACCCACAAAGAAAGCTAAACACAAACCACGCAACACGACACGACACGACACGACACGACACGACACGACACGACACGACACGACACGACACGACACGACACGACACAACCAACCAACCAAAGAAAGAACAAAAGAAAGAAAGAAACAAACAACGAAAAGAACCCAAAATAACACCCCCCAAAAAACAAACAAACAAACAAACAAACAAACAAACAACAACAACAATAATTAAAACAAAAACAAAACAAAACAAAAACCAACCCCAACCCCCCCCCCCCCCCCAAATGAACAACAACAATAACCAAAAAAAAAAAAAACCCAAAAAAACAAAAACCCAAACAAACCCAAAAACCCAACAACAACAAAAAAGAACAAAAACAAAACTAAACTAAAAACAACAAGAACATCCCCCCCCCAAAAAAAACAAAACAAAAAAAACAAACAAAAACAACAACAACAAAAAAAACAAAAAACAACAACCCCCCCCCCCCCCAAACAAACACCAACCCCCCCCCCCCCCAAAAAAAAAACAAACAACAACAACAACAAAAAAAAAAAAAACCGACAAACAACAACAAACCAAACAAACAAACAAAACAAAAAACAACAACCAAAAAGGATAAAACAACAACAACAAAAACAAAATAAAGACCTAAACAAACAGTGATCTGCATTTCATGTATCGCCCCTCGTTAGAGGCAGATACGATCCGCGAATGGAGGGGAAGGATGAACTGAAATTGTGTGTGTGTGTGTGTGTGTGTGGGTGTGTGTGTGTGTGTGTGTGTGTGTGTGTGTGTGTGTGTGATATCCCCGAAATGTCAAGGATAACCATAGAAACAGCAGACATAAAAAATCTCTACCGGACGGAGTCTGCAAACACACCCCAAATCTCCTAGGAGTACTTCGAGAAGGAAAACACTCCTGGAACAATATTCCTTCAGACGTTTGAGAGGGAACCAAACTTCTTACGACTGGGTCAGCCTTCAATGGAATCGACATCCTGATGTGTCTATAAGTGCACCGCCCCCCCCCCCTTCACCCCCTCTAGCACGATCCACTCTAAACAAAAGGGTGATCAGGCGTCTACTTCTTCAGCCGGCCAAACCTTAAACCTTACATGTCAACAACTTGCCCCCTCTCGGAAGACCTTTTGAAAAGAACCTTTCAGCTGGAAGCCCCACACTTGTACCGGTATTTTTTGGGGGCCTCCAAGCAGCAAGGGACTACGGTCTTTGAATGCCAGCAAGCCATCCCGCTCGTGGTCAATATAGAAGGAAGCCAGAGACGGCACCTTTTTTGACTGGAGGCCTCCCCCTGGACCTGTGCAGTTTCAGGTTCTCCTGAACGTCCCAATGGCTAGACAGTCACTTCCTTTCTTGTGGACCTAGAGTTCCGTGTTTTCCTGGCTTTGCCGACTGGTCCAGCGGCCTGAGCTGAACTTTTGACGAAGTGATGCTGAATTCTCTCTCTCTCTCTCTCTCTGTCCCTTTTTTTTTCGGTCACAGAGCTAGTGGCCGAATGCAAAGGTAGAAACACGCACGCACGCACGCACGCACGCACGCACGCACGCACGCACGCACGCACGCACGCACGCACGCACGCACACGAGTGAATGAGTAAGTGGGCGAATGAGTGAATGAAAACTTTGAACAACAAAAAAAGGGCTCGACTTAAAGGCTGGGTTAATCATCGTAGCCGTTCCATACGTTATAATAAACGTACATCACTAAATGATCACTGATCGGACACGTGGATAGCAACGGAACTATATCCTACTCTGCCCCTATCATGTATTTTCTCTCATGGAGATGTCCTGTCGGCCAACAGCCAAACACCACGAACTATCGTGCATCTGGTCAGTACAGACCGGAGACTCTATCAATCAACAGTCGGGGCTGCGAGCGGATAGGGCTAAAACACGTCCATGCACGTGTCCGACGACACTAAAGGTCACAGTCTATGCATTCGTGGATGATTTGCATTATTTATTTCATTTTGTTCGCTGATTTTGCAAAACAGCACTTGCCAAAATATTATTCATGTAAGGGAAACTAGGCAAATGAAAACAACAGAAAATTTCACCCTAGAGCTAGTTTAATCCCGGGCTAAACTCCCTAACCCCGACTTTTACATGCGGGCCCTCGACTACTTAATTTGCACAAGTCGACATAGAATCACCACACTGAGCGCTCCGGTGGTGTAACAACAGTCGTAGTATTTGAATGGTCCACCGTTCATGCAAAGCGTAAACACAACACTGTATCGCATTAAGAGCTCTACAAATCATCAAGCTAGAGTATTTCGAGCGTACAGGCGCACTCACGAGAGAAACTGTTCCAAAACAAAAGCTGACTTAGCAAAGATGGCATTAGTCCTGTTAAGTGGTGCGTTGGCAGAAACTACCGAAGGAGCCCAGACAGGTTTCTAAGCATAGAATTCTAGGAAGAAGGTCCCTAAAAGATGAGGAAGGTGGAGGGAGGGGCAAGGAAGGGGGGGGGGGAGAGTGGGTGGATGAAGTTTGGTGGGGTGGTTGGTGGCTTAAGGATGTTGGTGTGTGTGGGTGGTTGGTGGTGGGTGGGTGGAGGGGGGTGGGGGAGGAATTGGTGGGGGGGTTTGCACGTGAACACAATTAATGTGGTTCAGTGTTCGTGCGTGGGACAACTGAAGCAAAACACAGACCGTGGTCGAAGAACTACCGGCACCCCTGGTGTGTCGGCCACGTTTCTGTCGCAATTCCTGACTCTGCCCGGCCGACCGGAAATTCGCGGAGTAATTGCTGTGTGATTGTCTCCCTTCGCCTTGTGATTGTCTCCCTTCACTTTGTGGCTGTCTCCCTTTTTCACATCCCGCCCGGCGTTGAAAGGAAGACAAGCCAAGGATTGGAGCCCAGACTTGTGCTGCCGGCCGGCCCATTAGCGCGACCTTTTAGTAATGAAAACGTGGGATGGGTGGCTTTATTGTGATGAATTATCCCAAAGATATCCTTGGACAAGAACCGGCGCAAGAGCAGACTAATTGCAGAGAGAGAGAGAGAGATTCAAATTCAGACTATGCAGCAAAATTATGTACTAGTACAACGACTAGAGAGAGAGAGAGAGAGAGACAATGACAATGACAACGACAATGACAATGACACTTTATTTTCCAAGGATAGAAGATTAGGTGCGCAGACCTGTCTTACATCTAGAGAGAGAGAGAGGCACTTTAGGCACACAGTCCTTTCCTCTACCTTGTCCTTATATTACTACCAGACAGGATGACTTCATACTACGTTACTACAACGACAACTAAGCTAACCAAACAATGCATGTCACAATGTGATGGTTGGTGTTTATCTGACTGGCAAGCGTGCTAGTCTCTATAGTGATTTTTGTTGTCAACATGAAAAAGCGTGATTTTCGTGATTTTTGTGTTCTCTAAGTGAAGGTGCATGGCAGGCGGTCACAAAAGGAGGCAAGCTGCCAGTGAAGCTGGGACTTGGTGCACAGAGGTCGGACACGAGTGACGCAAGCAGATTTCTGTGAACTGGCTCTGTGGCCTAAAGAGAAAGTAGACGTGCATTACTCCAGTGACGCCTGAGCGGGAAGGAGACATTTTGATTTTTTTTTCCAAACTCCCGTCAGGTGCGTGCCTTTGAATGGTCAGTTCATGGTAGTAATTGTTTGAAGCATTTTCAAGGGTGACTGTGATGCCTGAGGCTAACAGGGAATTTATGGGCATTTTGAGGCCCTGTGTATTTGTTCTTCGCCCTGAAGCGTCTTCAACGATCTACTCAGACTTTGAAGAATGTTTAGACGGCGACCACACATCCGCACATCAGGAGGAAAAAACGGAATAAACGGAATAAACCAAGGAAAATATATTACACGCTCTAAATAACCGCAAACTTGATTTTTACAGTATATATACGAGTCCGTTGGCCACAAACATTTTTTTATGGACCTGTTTCATGATAGGCAGAGCGAGGGCGAGGTTGTCAGAAAGCCGGAACCCCCCTCCAGTATCCACCCGATAGCAATGAAGCCTTGTTTACACGAAGGAGTTTATGGTTTTGTTATACATCCTCCCAGATGCCATAACGGTATCGCAAGAAATGCACGCTCGTTTTTTCTTCTTCTTTAAAATGTTTTGCTTGCCAGTTGCGGGTATCTGATCAGCCATTACTGTCTCTTTTTGGTATCCTACCTTTCACAGCCACGGCGCCATCGGGATAAGAACACACTGCAAAACTTAGAACCTCGCCCACGCACTAGATCAGGAGGTATTTATTTATTTATTTATTTATTTGTTTGTTTGTTTTCTTGCGTGACATGCTGGTCGTGCGTGTGTGTGTGTGTGTGTGTGTGTGTGTGTGTGTGTGAATTTGGACAAGTCTGTGCATATGTTTCTGATTTTTAAGGGTGGGATGGGGGAGGGTGGAAGAGGGGGGGGGGTATATCCCAGGAGCGTCAACAACAAAAACACATTTGAAGTTCGCGAGATAATGTATTCCGCAAAGGATGTGAGGGTAACGGCCCCAAGGTAACAAAACCAGGGAACGAGCACGTGCATCGCGTGTGCAGACTGTAGTGAACGTCTTCTGGGAAAAACAAGCCCGTATTTCTCCTGCCTTTTTATGAACGATTAACTAGGATGAACGGCGCATAGACCTTCCAGAGAAAGCTACATACCTTGCGTGGCTGTATTGACCCAGTACGACACGAGTTTGTAATAGTGTGATGTAGAGGTACTCCAGCGCATATGCTGACTGGAAAGGTCTGCAATCTCAGCAAAAAGCCGCAAACATTGCGGTTTTTTTTTTGTTTTTTTTTTAACTGTGACTCTTTCGACTGTGCATAATCCAGGCAACTCTGTCACAGTTGCAGAGTTTTCAGCGCTTCGGGGACCCTTATAAAACCAGAGCACGAGTTTGCCGTGACATTATTTGGCTTTTGGTCAGTGAGCGAGACACATCGCTGCAGTGTCTAGCGGATGTTGAATGCTGCACGATCTTTCTCGCTCAGTGTCAAAACGCAAACTGAGCTGTGAAATCAGGCTGCTCTTGGGTTTTATTGGGTTTTGAGGGACGCTGAAAACTCTGCAACTGTGACAGAGTTGAGTGTGCTTGCACGGTCGACTCTGTAAATTTTTTTCACACCGGAGAGCTTTTTGTTGGGAGCTTAGATCTTTAGGCTACGTGCGTGTTCCGGAAACACAGAGTGGGTGGGTGTTTGGGAGTCAAACGTCCTTTTTCACCACGTAAGGGTGATATTAAAGACGGGGCATCGGAAAAAAAAGGCCAGCACAAATATTTGGCCCCAGCCGGGATTCGAACTCACGACCCGAGCGTTGAGAGTCCAACGCTTTACCATTCGGCCATCCCGGCTTCCTCCGGAAACACACGAATACACACAAACGCACAAAGCGTGATAAAAAAAAAAATAAATAAAAAAAACGTAAAGAATAAGGTGAAGTAAATGTACCCACAGATAATTGCATGTTTCAGCGAAACAAACTCTTTGTCGACTATCTAGTTTATGCCCGCGAGGAGAAGCTGTGGTCATAAAAGATTTTCTTGAGGGATTGAAACCAAAAAAAAATTGTATTAGCATAACAAGATGACAGCAACACCACCAAGAAATGCCGCGGGCCACTGTATCAGGTGTTGACTATAGTCAGCCACCAATCACAGCTTTCTACTACACCTCCGTTGCTAGTGTCTCGCCTTATCTTTACCGTTGTACAGTTCAGCCATTGTATGCTTTAATTCCGTTGGAGTATACACTTCTCAGCGCGGCATACTACTGGACAGTAGGCAAATCACAACCAGAATCAATAACTGTATCCGTGAGGTCGCAACGGGAGCGGGACCGGCCTTCTCCAAAGCGCCACTAGCTAGCGTATCGCGCCCGACTGAAGCCCCCTCTTTTGTGCTGGATAAGCCCTTGGAAATCAGCCGTGGTTTCATCCTCGCATGAATTCAACAAAACGATGCCGCAGAAATCTTGTTAGCGCCAGTGTTTGCTCTTCTGAATTTCCACCATCTCCTGCTTCCCTTCCGGCTTTAGTCCACACCCCGCCTACCCCCTTCTCCAGAGACTAGCGGTGGACGTTCAAGATGGTACTCATCTCGCATTACAACGCCTCTCAGGACGACGTCCACTAATTGACGGCTTTGACCGGAAAAGGGGGGAAGCGGTCAGCGTCGTAGCAGCAGCTGAAGTAGGATAATCAGAAAGTGCATGCCGGTCTGTTGCTGGGTTGCTTGGCAACATCCGAAGACGAAGTTAATCTGAGCAGAGCGACTTTGAAGGGCAAATATGTCACCAGGAAGTCTTTGTCAGTGTCTTGCTTTTGGTGCATTCGTCAAGCACTCCTCGTGGTCAGTGGATGTGCTGTACATAGTGCCAAGCATTTTTGGTTTCGGCTGATACCAAAGCGCTCCCTCTCTCTCTCTCTTTCTGGATGGGAGAGGGGAAAGGTAAAGGTGTAAGAGGCACATCAAGTTGTTACTGTTGTTGTTGTTGTTGACACCTACATGGCATATTTCTCTACAGTGGTATGTGCTGATATCTGTTATTCCATTGTCACTGAGACTGAAGGGCAGTTAAAATGGAGTTTTCCACTGATGACCAGGCAACCTCAATCCGTGAGTTGTTGTACTCCGTAACATGAACAGTGAACTCTGATTTCAGATGATTTTCTGTTTTCTGAATGGTGTTGCGCTAGGAGTTCATCTTGGCAATAGATATATCCACAGCAATAATAATCAATTTGCTTAAAAGGACGCGCAAGCTACACAGTGTGAAAAAGAATTTGAAACAGATACAGCTACTGTTGTGTGTGTGAGTTCCAAAAACTGGGTTGCAGATTAGAACTGCAGAAAAGTCAAATGAGGCAATTTTTGTGTTTGTTTGTTTGTTTTGTTTTGTTTTGTATTTTGTTGAGGCCTTAATGGTATTAGGTTTATTTCGCTGTGAAAAATTCTGCATGATCAGTAACTGAAAAAAACATGGAATAAGCATGTTGAAACGTCACAGCTCTGGCCAGAGTCAACAATTGCCAAGTGCCTTTGTGTGCAAGAAGACTCTCTCTCTCTTTCTCTCTCATGCCCATAATTCGCAGGACACTTTTTTCGATCCTATGCCAGATCTTGTCGTTCTTGACAATTCACACGCTCAAGAATACCTCTCCACAGTATGACAAAACTCATGCAGATATGTACGTGATGTCAACCGCGTAGACTTGTTCACTTCCGCAGAGCATAGCATTCTGGGATACGCCAAGAGCAAGGCGGCCACCGCTTGTAATCTCATAGTCTGTTCACGGCTTCCATAGAGAGGCAACTCATAATGCCCGCGCCGGCGCAAATCTTGATTTGCATGGCAGAGGTTATTGGCAGGTTAAGGGCATGACAATTACCACTGACGGAGGGAAGATGATGAGGAAGAAAGTGTCGAAATTCTAGTCTGCGAAGCAGTCCGCTGTGCCAGCAATTTTCTTCCGTCGGTGTGCTGTGCGTAGGCCGACAGTGTCAATGGACAAGGTGTATATCACAGCTGTATGTGTTTAACTTTCTCTTTTCGTTTTAGCATCGTTATAGGGTGGGGGGATGTTTGGAAGTTTAACGTCCTTTTCCAACACGTATAGGTGATACCACTCGGAGCAAAGAATTTTTCCTTCTCGTATGTGGCACCGTTCATTCGGGCCGATCGTCGGGGGTTCTCTCCGAGTACTCCAGCTTCCTCCCCCTCTGCTTTGGAAATGTTCAGCCCACCAAATTTGAAAAATAAATGCAAATCTAAATTCCGAAATTTAAATAGCTGAGCTGACCCTTCGCACCACGTGATTGTAATGTGTTTATGTCCAGCGTGTGAGAGAATGCGTGTGATTCACGTGAGCGTGCGTGCTGGGTTCAGTTCGCGGCGCTTTGAGCCGATTCATGAAATTGGGTAAAGCGCCTATACAATTATTATTATTATTATTATTATACCAAAGACGGGGCAACGAGAAAAAGGCCAGCACAAATATTTGGACCCAGCTTGGATTCGAATTCAAGACCCGAGCATCGAAGTTCCAACGCGCTGCCATTCTGCTATCCCCGCTCCCCGCATCGTTTGGGCATTCTGACAATGTTTCCTTTCTAATGCTGAAACACACAAACAGTATTTACCGCTAAACCCAGGACACCTTCGTTAAGTCATTCATGCCAAATTGATAAAAGGAGCCAAAAAACGTCTTCTCATGGAAAGGGCACTTCCTGGAATAGCTGCTTTCAATCAATGGCGTAGAAGGCAGTAAAAAATGTAACTGCTTTGCTTTGACTAAGGGTCTTCTCAAAGAGCAGTCGTACATCATTCGGACATAGTGCAGTGCTTGAACTATTTCTTCAGAAAGACAGTTTAGCCAGTCGTTTTTAAATCGTTAAAAAAGACGGCAACGGAAAGGGCAGAACGTTTTCGATTCCATACACCGCTCGAACGAAGCGTATTGAAATGCCACTTCCTCATAAACTTACTTTTATGTTTTAGATAATGAGCTGAAAAATGTCAGTCTCAACCCAGTTGGGTAAATGAAACGGACATTAGTGCTGCCCCGCCTTCCCCCTTCCGTCTCCTCCTCATTTGATTTCACAGACATTTAACCACACTTTCATAAAAACTGAACGTCAGAAAAAATGAAACTCCGTTAGTTCAGAGAGTCGTTGGAGAAGTCCAGGTTAGTCTTGGTTGTTTTTAAATCACCTTCGACTAGAGAGTGCCAGCATATTTTGAACTTAGCATGACAATAGACAACAATGCCCACAGCTCTCCTTGTTGAGTGTATTGATCATGTACTGCCAGCCATTACCTGTGTGATAAATGATTTGTTGTCATCAGGGTCATTTCCATTGATCTTCAAGAGAGCAGTCGTGAAACCACTTCTGAAAAAGCCGTCTCTTGATCGGAACAAACTAAAAAATTACCGTCCAGTGTCCAATCTTTCGTTTCTTTCCAAGATTTTGGAAAAAAAACTGTGCTGTCTCAGCTTTTAGGCCACTTAAACAGTCACAACCTCCTCAGTGTCACGCAGTCTGCATACCGTCCGCGTCACAGCACAGAAACTGCTCTGTTGAAGATTATGGATGACCTGTTGTCTGCCCTTGACGATAGCCACATCGCTGTGCTGACCTTGCTCGATCTATCAAGTGCTTTTGGCACCATTGATCATTGTATTTTGATCAACCGTCTCCAGTCCGTTTTTGGCATTCGTGGATCCGTGTTATCATGGATTGAATCATACCTCTCTGGAAGGACACAGTCCATTGTCGTCGACGGTCTTTATTCTGACCCTTTACCCCTGGTTTTCGGTGTACCACAGGGGTCAGTCCTCGGCCCGGTGCTCTTTATAATGTACACCCAGCCTCTCTCTCAAACTATAAGCAGTCACTCAGTTTCACATATTTCATATGCTGATGACACCCAGCTCCATGCCCATGGTCCTATGAGTCAAGCTTGCACAGTTGTTCAGGGTCTCGAAGAGTGCATCTCAGATGTTAAATCATGGATGTCTACCAACAAACTTAAATTAAATGACGATAAGACCGAAGCACTGCTCATAACCTCCCAACGCAACTCCACGTCCGAGGCTCTTCCTCACTCCATGTATGTTGACAGCACGTCCATTGACTTTTGCCTGTCTGCGAAAAATCACGGCGTCACTCACATCTATCAATGAAGCTCCATGTGCTCAATGTCTGTAAAGCTGCATATTGTGAACTTAGACGTATCAGTTCCATGCGGCATCTTCTGTCTTCTGATGCTACCAAAACGCTAGCTTGTTCCTTTGTCCTCTCCCGTTTAGACTACTGCAACTCATTACTCTCAGGCTGCCCTCAGTACCTCATAGACCGACTTCAGAAAGTCCAGAATAACGCAGCTCGTCTGGTGCTGAAAGCCCGTAAGACCGACCACGTCACTCCTCTTCTCCGCACACTCCACTGGCTTCCAATCACTGCTCGCATCCATTACAAAATCCTGTCTCTGACCTTTACCTCTCTGTTTGACTGTGGACCTCTCTATCTCTCTGAACTCTTACACATCTACACCCCTTCCAGACAGCTGCGTTCCTCATCCGACTCACGAATTCTCACTACTCCAACCGTGAGAACAAAGTCCTTCGGCCAGCGCCGTTTCTCCTTCCAAAGCCCGGTCCTCTGGAACAGCCTCCCCCAGGAAATACGGCACAGTCAATCTGCCCAGTCCTTCAAACACGCCCTTAAAACGCATCTGTTCACATCAGCCTTCAGATAAATGATTCAGCCCGTTCCCATCACCAACCCGTTGTCTTTGCAGTGTGTATGATGGATATAGGTGTGTATCGGATGTTGGTATGTATGTAGGTGTCAGTGCTTGTTTGTATGACTGACTGTATGTCTGACTATATGTATGTAGTGTATGTATCTATGTATGTACGCTTTTTATTCGCATTTATTTAGTTGATTATTTATCTATTACTCAGTTATGTGTTTATTTATCTCCTTTTGTATACATTTGTAAAGCGCCTAGAGCCCCGGCTCCGGAGATTAGGCGCTATAGAAATCCTCATTATTATTATTATTATTGTACCATTACTGCACTAAACTGCTTACTACTGGCTAGTTGATTGTTGGTTGTTTGGGGGTTTAACGTCCTTTTCCACCACATACGGGTGATATCAAAGACGGGGCAACGATGAAAAAGCCAGCACAAATATTTGGCCCCAGCCGGGATACGAACTCACGACCCGAGCATTAGAAGTCCAACGCTCTACCATTCGGCCACCTCGGCTCCCCCTGGCTAGTTGAACACAACGTTTCACACACACACACACACACACACACACACACGGCACTTTCGCCGATCGAAGAAAGCATCCATCTTATATAGAACGCTAAGCGAGATCGAGTCAGGTACTTTCCGCGAAAACCACTAGCCCAGTCTTCAAAGACAATCGACGTGAAATTCCTCAGAGGACGAAGGGATTTCAAGGACCTCTTTGTGAAAAGCGGAAGGTGGGCGACGGACGCCGATAATCAGTCAACCGTGAATTGCCCTAGAAGCAGAAAGTGCTCCAGAATCACTTTGGAAAGAAACGTAGGCTGTGTGTGTCCTGCACCTACATTACACAGCGTGAAATGGAGTAGAGTTGGACTGTTGGGCTCCGTACATTGTCTGATCCATAACACACACACACACACACACACACACACACACACAGACGCAAGCGCGCACGGCAAACAATGAACACCACCACCAACAAAACCATTAAAATCAAAGCAACAACAACGAGAATAACAAAAACAAACAAACAAACAAACAAAAAACAGAGAGAGAGAGAGAGAAAGAGAGAGAGGTAGTAGTAACACGGAGAATCCATTCCAAGGTATGCGGTTTTTAAATTACACTTTAGGTTCCTGTGAGCACTATGGACTGACTTTTTCTTTAAAAAACTCTCTCTCTCTCTCTCTCTCTCTGTTGAGGGGGGAGTGGTGTTAGTGACGTCACTGCATTTCTACAAGTATCTTCACATAAAAGTTTGTTTCACACTGTTTCACACTCACGGGTTATGTTCCGTGCAATCTGGTCACTCGTTACTGTCCACGCTCAACAACAGCATCAGCACTAGACCGTTAGAAGCTGCTTGTGCTTCATTCTCAGAAGCAGAAAATCGGTTAAGTGTCTCCGACCTTTCTATTTAAAACTCATGTTTCTGTGTGCGTGGCGGCGTGTGGTATTCAATATGCGCTGACTTTGGGATCGGTCGTGCCAGCAATAAACCTCCGTTATAACGAGTTAGGAAAAGGCGGGAGGGGAAAAGAAGAACAAGAATAAGAACAAAGACGAGAGCAAGAAAGGAGGAAAGGACAATGGCCGCTTTAAGCTCACAGCATAAAGCTGCCGCTCACACCTGAAGGTTTTACTATCTGGTACGCCCACAAAACACTGAAGAAATCACAGATCGATTGCATTATTCAATGGAAACATAAATCAGTTTTTTTTAGGGAACAGAAAAAAGAAAAAGCATTTTAAAGGAAAGCTCCTCCCCATTTTTCGGACATGAAACTCAGCCCTTTTCTTCAGTTTTTCGTGTTAATTACAAAAAGAAAGTCCACACAGTCTACAGTTCAGCCCGAAATATCCCGTGCTCTCTGGTAAGAATCTTGCAAATTAAGTCTGGTATTAGGGAAATGTTTGATCTGACAAAACAAGATGCCAGCAACTACCACCTGAACTAAATTAATTACTCTGCCCAATCAATTTTTTTTCTGATCACACCTGGGGCATGAGTCCTCGCTCGGACACGGTTGCTTTGTTCAAGTCGTGTCTAACAAGACTGTTTTATCCGGTCCAGATTGTATTTCGCTGTCCGTGCTGTGCAGACTGGAGCAGAAAAACAGGCACAGGAACACATCCGTTTTTGTTTAAGTTTATCGGCTGCTGGGAAAGCAATTTGATGTTCTGTTTTGGCGCGTGCAGGGTGATCATGAATAGGGTGATTCTTTCTTTTCAGGTCTGGGACAAAATGCAACGTGAAACCTTTTTCTTTATCACAATGCGTTTAGCCCCTTTCTCCATTAGTCGCTGGATTACAATGAGGAGATTACTTCAATTTGATATGTAGTTTAACTTAAAAAAAAAATTCATATAAATTATAAGTTTGTTTTGTTTTGTTTTGTTTTGTCAGCAAACAGGCAAAAATGCAGCATTTAACAAAACCATCTTTCAACTTTGGTGGACCTTTGGTAGTTCACATCATTCGTTTTTCCTTTCAATAGCTGGAATAGCCTAATGTGCGTGCGTTGACAACGTTTTGTTAATTAACGCACAACCAGTGTTCAAGGTGACCACCAGTTGTACATTTATTTGGATCTAAACACGCCAAGATCTCAATAGTTTTACGTCTTGCGTGAAACCATCGTCGAATTGTTTTTAGTACACGTGACAGAGGCTGAGCCAAAACTGTACTGACTGTTTACCCATTTTTTAACGCATCGTCGGTCCCTTCTGTCTCCAGAATTGTTTTCGCTGCGTTTGTTTAGATCTAAAGACACGCCGGGAATTTACACTCGTACGTCTAGGTCATCTAAGGGAGCTAATCCCTTGTGTGCATCCGGCCAGTCGCCCACAACCAATAACCGTGTTACAGACCCTGACCCTAATAATTGCCGCGTCTCTCTCTTTGCCCAACAGCGGTTACTGGCACCAGTGTGTGTTTTGACAGGCACTTCTGTTGGCGCGTTCTGTCTCCCTGAGGCAATAATCGTAGTTCCGGATTAATCCGAACTGGCAAGGCAAGGGGCATAATCCTCTGAGGGTGTTCGCCTTGCTCACGTTCGTTTGGCGTCTGTACTTGTCTGCCTCGGGTGATACGTTCACCTAGGGATGTTGTTGGTTAGGGCGCAGCAAGAAGAAAGAAAGACACGAAATGATTCTTGCCTAGAGCAATGATGTTACGGAGAACATATAGTTCTCGCTGATTCAGTAGGGCAGTGGTGGAGGCGCGGGGGTTAGGGCCGGATAGGGGGTTGGGTGGGGGGTAACGTAAGGTCGTAAAGAATACCACTGTGCGCGTGTGTGTCGTTCGTTACGATGCAGTGCGTGTGTGTGTGTGTGTGTGTGTGTGTGTGTGTGTGTGTGCATGCGCGCACCATCCACATGTTTGCCGAAAGCAACGCTGTTACGATGTAGTGTGTGTGTGTGTGTGTGTGTGTGTGTGTGTGTGTGTGTGTGTGTGTGTGTATGTGTGTGTGTGTGTGTGCGCGCGCGCGCGCGCCATCCACATGTCTGTGGAAGAGCTTCTCTCGTCCTGCATCACCTGGCTGGATTTAAAACTGACCACGGTTTACAGAGGTGCGTCACGATAATTCTTCCAGATCGATAGACAACAAAGGCCTGTTCCATAAAAAAAAAAACAAAAAAAACAAACAAACAGACAACTATTTGTTTACTTTCTTTCTCAGAACATCCCTTGTTCACTGAAATTATGGCTTAAATCCATGTGGCAAATTTACTTCACGTCGTCTCGGCACCCCATCCCCACTGACCCATGTGGTAGGCAGTGGTGTGGAACAGACCGTGCAATAGGCTGATGCAACACAAAACGAATGATTCATGCAACGTGCGAATCCGATTAGTAACTTCATGGAACAAAACAGGAAATGATGTAACTCGAAAGAAATATCTAGAACATCTGGAAAGAACTATTCGGCCGCAAGATCCGTCATTCTGTGAACTGAAAGGAAAACCATTATTTCTATGTATTCCGGGAGAAAGAAAATGAAACGGGCAATATTAATATGAATGTTACGTCGCCAGCAAATGATTATTGTCTAGATTTACAACATTTTTGTCACATTTTTTATGCGAGAGAGTAAATGGGACTGAAAGAAGTAGGGATCATTTACTCTATAGCTGGAATGCGTTTGCTTGGTTTCACTTAACGGGGATAATGCTGCCATTTTTATGCTCACAGATCGTTCTGAGCTGTTGTCGTGGTATTTATCATCACACCACTTAGACACCTGGACACTGACAGCGTCTGTAATACTGGCACTGAGCCAACAGAAGCGTACTGGGTGATGCCACGACCACACTCGAGCGCTACAGTAGTGTAACAACAGTCGCAGAACTTGACTGTTTGACCGCTCGCGCAGAGTGTAGACGGCACTGTATCGCATTAAGCGCTGTACTAATCATCAGGACAGAGTATTTCGAGCGTACAGGCGCACTCACGAGAGAAACTGTTCCAAGTTGGTTTAGCAAAGATGGAGTTAGCCCGTTGAATGATCAGTTGAGATCTGTTCGAGACCAGTGAGTATTCAACCAAGCTTCCACCTTGACTGTCTCTGATGCATTTTGCAGTCTTGCTCACCCAGGTATAATCACACTTCTCCATTCACAACATGGATCGATCAGTAGATCAGCCGATCAGTCAGTCAGCCAGTCAGTCCTTGCATGCGACCACGCATCCATTCATCCAACCATCTGCTCACGCACCTACTCACTCACTCACTCACTCACTCACCCACCCACCCACTCACTCACTCAACCAACCAACCAACCAACCAACCAACCAACCAAACATTTCCTGCCATAAACCAATTATCCAGCTAGTCAGTCAGTCAGTCAGTCAGTCATTTTATCAGTCATCCGGTTTATCGATAAATCATTTCATAGATCCACTTCAATCAGTGACGTAGCCAACCATGCAATTAATGAAATCGATCAACAATTGAAACAATTATTAAATACATCCCCTCCCACTCCCTGCTCCCCACTATTTCTTTTTTTTTAATACGATTCAATGGCCACATATCATAATGATGAAAAATATGTAGGTCACACAAGAGTGCAGCCTTGTACAGCCAAAGGTAGTTTGCCTGCAGAGCCAGCTACAAGCTGGTCACCCACGTTTTCTAGGCCTGGCTGGGGCGTGCAGACGAATGAATTCTGCAAGCCCGTCATTCCGAGTGCTTGTTAAATCGTACAAGAGATCGGGCTAAATCTGGGCCCACCGCTAAAACGTCTATCTCGCTCGCAGAATGCCGG
>JACVVK020000152.1:1180000-1197500 GCA_018292915.2 Batillaria attramentaria
ACGGGTGTTTTGACAAGCCCTTCGCGAGGCTAATTACCTGTGCTGGAATTGGCTTGCATGTACTGTAAAGAATGGTTGTACCGAAAAAAGGAACTGGTGAATAAGGAGGTGACTAAAAGCGTCGGATGATAGGATAGAAATATCTGTAGTAAACATACGGCATATAATAAACCCCCTTCCCCCTTCAGCCCACATCCTCCCCCCCCCCCAACTCCCCACACCCCTTCACCAGGCGAATTGTTTGTGCTGGAATTGCATTGCCGTTTTGTAAAGCAGAATTGCTGGAAATAAATAAATAAATAAAAGAAACAAACTTGTAAATAAAGAGGTGACTAAAGCTCAGTTGGTGTAGCTCGCCCGTTTGGGGGTGCAAATGTATACCAGTCAATTCCGTCGATATTTCGCATACAATAAAGTCGCAGAACGAAGTCAGCGGCCACGTGACTTCACCTCGCCAGACCCTGGAGTACATTTGCACCCCCTCCCGCCTCGTGGGGATACAGTCGCCCCCGTTAGTGGACGACTGGAGTTTATTTGCCCCTCCTGTGCATGACTGGTATACATTTGCACCCCCTAACGGGAGAACTATACCAATTGAGCGTGACTAAAGCGTTGGATGATGGGAACAAATTATCTGTAGTAAACATACAGCATCCACTTCACGCCCTCTCCTCCCCTTCACCAACAGCACCCTCCCCCCCTCCCCCCCCCCACCTACACACGTCGCACACACTTGGATCCCCCCCCCCCTTTTTATCTATGTGCAAACAGATTTTTGTATGTGGGTATGAAATTTGCTTAAATAGATATCAGACAACCAACCGTCAAGTCAAGCAAGAAAGCAAGAAACCTATCGACAAGTAAATAAAATAAATACGTAGCCCTGTTCCAGCACGTGATGATATCAAGGACTTGGCAACGGGGAAAACTAAACACACTTGGCAGACGGGAATTCAGGGGAAACAAATCTCGAAGAAAAAGTTTGAAAAGTTAAGTCAGTGCATCCTCGAGACATTCAAAACTCCGAACTTTATGATTATGGGTAGTTCATGTATACCGTTTCTCATCTTCGTACAATTGAGACTGGTCGCACTGGCCAAAGAAGGTTGCAGACCTCATCTGTCTACTGAAAGTCATACCTTTTATCTTCAGCACGCCGGGAGGCCAGTGCCATTTTCATTAGCTCTAACCCCGCAAAGGCCAATCATCGCTTCAGACGACAGAGCTCTTTTTGGTAGGGGAGGAGGAAAGAGTCACTTCAAAAATTTAGATTTCTGCGCATGCGCAATCAGCCCAAAATCAATACGAGTGTAAGTGCGGGGAACTAAGGGCCTCCGGACTTCTTTCTCTCTGTCTCCTCCTCCCCCCCCCCCACCTCCTTTCGGGATGGGATGGGGGTGGTAGGATGTGAGGGTGATGATACGGAGGTGCAGTGTGTGTGTGTGTGTGTGTGTGTGTGTGTGTGTGTGTTGGGGGGGGGGGGGGGGGAGGAGAGACCGGCCGGGAAAAGGGCAAGGGCTGCATATTTTTTTTTTTTATAGTCCGAACATGGGAATAATCCCTGCTGGATTTGAAGAGCTCTCTGCGCGAAACCCACATTAAGCTGAAAACCCTGGTGGAAGTTTCTGGAAACTCATGTCATGGAATTAAAAAATGCCTGATGTATATTTTCTGTCTAAAACCGTAAGCGTAATTGACACTGCACAAAACTTTTGTTCTCCTTTTCTGGTTTTGTTGTTGTCAGTTGTTGTTGTTGTTTTTTTTTTTGTTTTTTTTGTTTTTTTAGGTCAGCTTTCTCTCGTATGACATTTTCGTCAAGTAGAAAGAACACGTCCTTGACCCCATTCTCAGCACTGAAAGCACACACACACACACACACACACACACACACACACACACACACACACACACACACAAGGTGCTAGACCCTGCAGACATACCGCAAGTGGCCCCACAAAGGTTCTTCAGATCTTCCCATACCAGTGCAGAGGCTTTCACTAATGTTCGATCGGGTCGTGAGTTTGATTCCCACACCGGAAAAACAACAGCAGCAGCACAATGTCATGCTGAGTTTTCATTGTCGCCTCACCATTGCTGCTAAAAAGAACGTTTTGACTGAAGATGGGAGGGTGGGTGGGTTTTGGGGAGTTTAACGTCCTTTTCCACTAGCACTACGTATGGGTGATATCAAAGACGGGGCAAAGAGAAAAAGGCCAGCACAAATATTTTGCCCACGCTGGGATTCGAACTCACGACCCAAACATTGAAAGTCCAACGTTGACTGAAGATGGAAACGTGGGTCGCCCCCCCCCCCCCCCCAAAGAGAGAGAGAGAGAGAGAGAGAGAGAGAGAGAGAGATTGAAATAACTTTATTTGAAAAGAGAGAGGGAGAGAGAGAGGTTCTTATGTTCTCGAAGTTCAAACCCTGTAGAAGCTCTTCAGACTTAGAACTGCAGACCATACGCTCAAATGAAATTATTTTCCCGGTCTTGAAAAAAAAATCTTGTTTTCCGAAATCGGTCGTATTTAGAGTAGGAGGCAAATGTCCAAATATGTGTACGTTCTCGCGAAAATCTGTTTCCCATATTAATATTTTACTGAGCGTACATTCCGGTGCAGCCGGTTGGCAAGGACGCTATAGAAAAGTATATTGACAACCAGGTTGCCAATGGGAGACACAAACTTTGCAAAGTAACCGTGCTCGTTAATCTCTTAATTCTGTCTGCAAGGTTGGAAACTACGATTGAAATATAAATTATTCACGGCTGAACACTGGCCAGCTATTTTGGCTTTCAGTTTCGCTAGACTTGTAGTCTAGATCTGGCGGTGGATCGCTGCAAATGACCCAGAAAAACTGCACTACGGTATACTATTGTAAACATTCGCACTTTAGCGCTGGGGAAATCGGACGAATGGTTATTGACAAAACCTTCTCGGATCAAATGCCTTTCCAATATTTCCGATAAAATGATTGACTCGATCAGAAGCACCCCCACGCCCCCCCCCCCCCCACCGGCCCACCCACCCAAAATGACAAGCTAACAAACAAACACAAAAAGAGAACAACAAAACAACAGCACCGACATACTGAAGTTTGAATCAGCTTTGAACAGATCTGACATACAAAAAGACTTGAGCAAGCATCATCTAGACACTGCTTTTGATGCTATCCCCTCATGCTAACAAACCATCCATTCGACGAGCCACCCAACCAGACAGCCAGCCGACCACCAGGGATGTCGTTTGGGGTCGGATCTCGCCAAAAAATCCGAATTTGTTTTGAAATAGCCGATAATCTGTCTGTCATGTCGGCTGACCAAGCCGAAGTTTTCACGAGTGAATCGGCTCGATTATGATTGTCCGTTTCTGCGAGATTCCTGTGCTGGCTGGACTAATTTCCAAGAAAACGCAACTTTCTGTGAGGATATGTATCTACAGAACATCTTTAATTCATGGAGGTGGAAGGAGCACGTAACAGTAGGGAATCTACTCGAAAAACTTGTGAAACTGCTTCGGCAGAGAGAGCCGAAACTTTCTGTAAAAAGCCGAAACTTTCATGGCTGTTCCGGCTAAATCGCCGAAGAAAAACAATCCTGGCAACATCACTGGACCACTCAGGCAAACAGGCATGACGGCCTTGCAATCAAATAATCACGTAAGCTGTTTCAAATCTGCTTCAATGGCTCTCTCCCGGTTTGTTCTCTTTTGAGCTTTCCAGGGTTTTAAAGTGCGCCATATACATATTTTTTTCCATGTTTCGCCAGATCTGCTTTTTGGTTGCTTAGTTCGTTTTACAGAAAATAATCAGCCAGATTTCCTTCTGGGGACAGTTTTTACCGGGACATCACACTGACGAGCAGCAAATTTTAACCAGGACATTTTTGTCCCCCCACTAAAAACCTTATTTTCCCCTTGTCTCCTCAGGCCACCCGGACTCATTTTTTTCCACCTCTGGACATTTTGGGAGCTCACTCTTAAGTGATGATTGCGGAAGATTAGTAGGGGCACTGTGCCGAATGAACATGACTTCCCCTCACCCCCCGCCTCCTCCCGTTTCAATCAACCTCATTTCCTGCAGGCCATAATTTTCGGCTCCGGTTCAACTCTCGACTCTTTAGCCAGGAGAGGTAGAGACTAAAAAAAGAAGGCCTTACATCCTTAGTGAAGTTTGCAGATTTAAAGGCGTAGTAGACATTACGGGCCTGATGCATATAACAGAGGCTGGACTAGTCTGTAATCTAGACTTAGCCATAGTCTCCGACTTACTATGTCGGGACTATAATCAGTGTGTATTACTGTTTAGTCCCTGAAATAGTCGTTAACGTGCCTTCGTCTCCGTTTATGCATGCTGTACTAATCTTTTAGTCTCAGCTTAGTCAAGTCACTCTCGGGCTTACGCCCTGTAAGACTGTCCAAGAAGCATCAGGCCCTATGTCACTTACAAAGCTAAATTACCATGCTCTTTGTGACTGAAGTGATGGTCCGTCTGGACAAATGGGATCGCTCTATTAATCTTGCAATCGTTTTCTTTTTTTCGCTTTGTGACATACATCTTTCAAGACAACAACAACAACAACAAACCCCCCCCCCAAAAAAAAAAAAAAACCAACGACGTCACGTTTTATAGCAACAGCAAGTGTTTGAAAGAGTCTATATATTTGTAACTTTTACTGTTGCAAAACAAAGGGTTATTATTCTTGTTCCTGAAATAGCTTTTTTTCGGGAAGGTGTGTGTGTGTGTGTGTGTGTGTGGGGGGGGGGGGTGATGTGGGTGTTTGGGGGTTTTACGCCCCTTTCCAACAACACAAAGAGGAAACATCCTGCACAAATATCAGGCTGCCAACCGGGATTCGAACATATGACGGTTTTCGGGACTCACTATTTTTTTTTTTTAATTATCGAAACATGCTCATAATTAGAAGAAGCAAGAGGTCCGCAAGCATTTGGCGCAATTTTATTTGACCGTGATACAAAACGCCACTGACGTTATGACTTGAGGCTTCTGAATGGTATTGGTGCACATATAACACACATTCAGTAAAACACTTTTCTTCAGTGTTGAAGTATGCTACGTCACAGATCAAAGGCGAGCATTCGAGTCAGTATCCTCGACATCGCAGATGCTGGCTCAGATGGAAATTAAAAAAACAAACAAACAAACAACAAAAACCCTACAAGGTCAGACATTCTCCTCACCTAAACCAGGAATCGTTTTGGTGCCCTAAGGAGTCTTTTGCGTGTCCTAGGGCAGCCGTTTTTGTTGATTTTTGTCGATATATATATATATAGTCAGGACACGCAGAGGACTCCCGAGGGTACCCAAAAATTCCCATTTTATATTACCAACAGGCCACCTAGCAAAACTAATGCATTTTGCACGCATTCGGTTCCTGGTAGTGGGTTTTTTTGTTTTAAGGCCACGTAAATGTTTCACCTAGTAGGGTTTTTTGTTTTGTTTTGTTTTTTAAATATATTTACATACGACCGGGCATCTGCGCTATCGAGGATACTGACTCGAGTGATTGGCCTTTGCCTGTGTGCTGCGTGAACTGGCTTTAAAGAGTGCCTCTCACCTCCCTCCGGCCAGTCTCCCCAACTCCCCCCCCCCCCCTCTATTTCTCTCTCTCTCTCTCCCCTTTTCTTTCTCTCAAAATAAAAAGGTTTTCAAAGATTAAAGAGATATCCGGGGAGGAAGCGTTAATTATACATGGGCTATCGCGCCTCAGCCTGTTATCTGAACTGTTTTGGCAGGATGAAAGGGACCGGTCGAAGACACGAGGGGGAAACTTCCTTTTTCGCCGGCATCTCCTCTTCTTCTTCTTCTTCTTCTCTCTCTCTCTCTCTCTCTCTCTCTGTGTGTGTGTGTGTGTGTGTGTGTGTGTGTGTGTGTGTTTTCTTAAATCGTTCCAACAATTTTCAGAGTCGTCGGGCGTCTCTACAGGACAACAGCGTCAGGTTTAGTGAGTGCATTGAGTTTTTCCCCATCAGTTCCATCTTCTTCTTGCCAGAGATAGCACCCTGGTGAAAAAAAAATCTGTACAAAGCTTCTTTTTGGCTGTCTGAACCCGAAGCTCGAAGAAGCAACCCTCCGGATTTCGAGTCAAAAAAAAAAAAAGAAAAAAAAAAAGCCAGCTACTGGTATGTCCTGAAGAAAAGTAATAAAAGTGTTTGTTGCTAATTTTGATCTGATTATACGGTAAGAACACACACACACACACACACACACACACACACACCACCACCACCACCACCACCACCACCACCACCACCAACTACAACCCAAAAGCCGGAGAACAAAACAAAAACTCTGCGAGTTTTTTTTTCCTTTTCTTTTTTAACCTCAGTGAAAGAAGCTGTCAGTGTGAGATCAGTTGTGTAACTCTGTGTATCGCAGTATCTCTCGGAGTCAGTAACTGCCTGAAAACGCGGACTAAAGTACAGCTAAAGAGATGTACTGATTTTTGTCACTGAGATGAGTTGTGTAACTCGGTGTAGCGCTGCAACCTTCTGTGCTGTCAGTATCTCTCGGAGTCAGTACAATGTAATTGCCTGAAAACGCGGACTAGAGTACTGCATAGTGACAGCAAACTTGAAGAGATGTTGTACTGCTTCTTGTGAATCTTGGCACTTAGATCAGTTGTGTAACTCTGTGTACCGCTGTACCCTGCTGTGCTGTGTCAGTATCTCTCTGAGTCAGTAACTGTCTGAAAACGCAGGTGGGTGGGTGGGTGGGTGGGTGTTCAGGGGTTTAACGTCCATTTCCACCACATAGGGTGATATCAAAGACGGGGCAACGAGAAAAAGCCAGCACAAATATTTGGCCCCAGCCGGGATCGAACTCACGACCCGAGCATTAGAAGTCCAACGCTCTACCATTCGGCCACACCGGCTCCCCTGAAAACGCGGACTAAAGTACTGCATAGTAAGTTAGTAACAGTAAAAGAGATGTTGTCATTCTTGTCACTGAGATCAGTTGTGTAACCCTGTGTATCTCTGTACCCTTCTGTGCTGTGTCAGTGTCTAGTACGGAGTCAGTAATTGCCTGAAAACGCGGACTGAAGTACTGCATAGTAAAAGAGATACAGTACTGCTTCTTGTCACTTAGATCAGTTGTGTAACTCTGTCAGTGAATATCTGTACCCTTCTGTGCTGTATCAGTATCTACGGAGTCAGTAACTGCCTGAAGACGCGGACTAAAGTACTGCATAGTAACAGTAAAAGAGGTACAATACTGCTTCTTGTCACTGCCAGCCTTTACTCCACGCTGGGTGGTCCAAGCTGCACGTGCATCCGTGACTCCATTAATTGCTGTCCTCGGTTTGTTGCGCACGTGAAGCGCACCAAGCGTATACCGAGAATCATAATTTTGGCAAGCTTTACGTCAGTAAGGCGGACATGCACATGTGATCACGCAGACAAGAAGCCGAGTCTGGCAGAATGAAAAATACATCGGATCTTGCTAATTAGGGTGAAAGTGTGCCAAAATAATGCAATTTTTATGCGTTACCGGTGCCTCTCGGTTTTTTGTTCCCCTACCTTTGCACAGTGAGGGGTGCATTCGTTGGCTTCTGCTCTACGGGGTGTACCGTTGTGGTTTGAAGGTGTCCGACGAGACAGCGATTTACGATGAGAAAGCACATATGGTTGACGAAATCTGACAAAATAGCGGTTATTCTGCAGATACATGGATAATTCCTGTTCTCTTAAAGAATAATTTTTTTTTCTGCAGAAAAATTGGCACAATCCTATTTTTCTGCAGAAAAATGTAAATAGTAGGTTTATTATTTATTTATTTATTTTTATTTATTTATTTATTTACTTTTTCTTTTTTCTTTTTTTTTGGGGGGGAGGGGGGCAAAAAAGCCTTTTTTTTCAATACAACAACAACAACAACTTTTGTGAAAAACTGCTATTTTGTCATCCCTCGCCATTGTTTTCTGCAGAAAAGTAGGGTTTTCTGCAGAAAATGCAGTTTGTTTGTTTTTTCAGAAAAAAAAATGTTATTTTGTCGTTTCCGGTTTTTTTTTGTCGAATTTTCTTCAGAAACCCTCTTTTTCTGTGCAAAAGTTCTTTTCTGCAGAAAAAAAAATTCTGCGGAAAACAATTCTTAATTAACTGTCGATTTTCCCGTAGAAAAATTGCTGTTTTGTCAGATTTCGCCAACGATAATTATGATATTACGCTTCCTCATCGTAAATCGCTCTCTCATCGGACATCTTCAAACCACCACGTTACACCCCGTATGCTCGGTCTGAGCGTGTGCTGTTGTCGTTTATCAAAAGGCTGCGCAGTATCCAATGCAAGAAGAAACAAGATGGCCACCAGCCCAATATGTTGTTTCCATTCAATGACCTGCTGTAGTCACAGTCGTAGTCGTTGTGTCATGTATGCAGCCCGCGCGCACACGCCGGAACGCAAGCTCTCTGACATCAAGCATGCTGACATAAAGAAAGTACTGAAAACCCTTATCGTGCCTCTATGCACTTGCAAAAACCCAAACACATGAGGTCGTGTGAGCTCGCCTAGCTGGTTGACGTCACAACTTGTTGGCGTATGCGAGGTTCTACATGGGTGAATGAATTCTTGTAATAAAGTCGTTCCCCTTTGACAGAGTTACTTCCCGCAGACCTGACTGACAGACGATTGCTTACTGGTATCGGAGAAGAGACCCTCTCTCTCTCTCTCTCGCCTTAGACGCGCGCTTGCGCGCGCACGCACGCACCCCCCCTCCCTACACACATACACACACACACACACATTATGCAAAGACCTTGGAATCAGAAAGACGCGTCACTCCTGCCCTCGTAAGAGTAGACTCCAGAGTGCAGTCCCTTTTCGGCGGGGCGTGAAAATATGACTGCTTACACCCAGCGCCATTTTTAAAAATGGCGAATTTTTTTTTAGAAAAGCAGAGACTTGTGTGTCATATGATTCGATTTGAAACGAAGTCTTGAATATCCGACCACTTTTCGTTTGGGCAAAATCTTTGCCAGCGGACAATTATTGTTGCGCTTTGATGGCACTGTTTACGTGGTAGACTGATCCAACAGGATGTGAGTAAACGGCAAGGGGGTTGCACTCTGACAGGCAAGGGTGTTGCACTCTACAGGCAAGTATTATTGCACGGTGCAGACGATCACGTACCTGCCTTGTGGTGGAATAAGAGACGATTACAAAAGCATACACACCCGTGCTCTAGGACTGAATGTAATAATAGATCTGTCCATTCAGACAGAGACAGGTTATGTATGTCTCTGATTCAGAAACACGCCTACTTTCACTCTGAAGACAGCCTGCTAATCACTTGCGCCACTGAGGATCCCTCTGGGTTCAAAGCTGGTCAAGGATGACATAGTGCGCGACCTTGTGTTTGAGAGCACCGAGACAATTTAGGCCCGTCACGGTAGCGCAGTGAGCGCCATTTCCCCACTGTGCACAGAGGTACTTTCCACTGAAAGACTCTGTGCTCCAGAGAGTGTCGTAAGAGAGACATATAGCGGGACAACGAGAAGAGTTGTCTGCCCGCATTAGCGCGCATCCTAGATCTGGCCCCTATAGTGACAGCATGGCGGAAAGTGGAAAGCGATCACAAAAGCATGCAATTGTGTTCTGCGCCGAATTGTTCAAATAACAGACAAATATAAACGGGGAAATACTTCTTTTGGTATTCCTGTTGAAAAACAAACATTTTTTTTTCGCTTTCTTGTCCAAAAAAAAAAAAAGAAAAAAAAAAAGACCTCAAGTGGTACGTGTGCATGCAGTGTAAACTAACAGTAAACACACGCGGCTGACGCAGATACAGCGTAATTTTTTTCCCTGACAACTTTACAAATCACGGTGACTTAAATTGTGCTAGCGTCTACCTGCATCTAAATTCAGAACACACACACACACACACACACACACAGAGAACAAAATCATCCGGCTGAACTTCGTTCTAACCATTGTAAAACCATATCACAACATAGAATCTGCTGGATCGTCGGTCGCAGATATGATTAATGCTGAGTTAGCAGGAAGTATTCAGCGGATGCGTCCATCTTTGGATCTCTCGCACATTCGATCTTTCTGTGTTCCGTACTAGTTTTACTTGAACACATCGAACGAAATGCACTGCGTAGCCTACGTACAGCAGTGAAAGCCAAACTAGATCTTTCTTTCGTCCTCCGGAAATGGAGTATGACAACATTGTTGTGCTAAAACTTCCTAGTTCTTTCCTTCATACAGACAGTGATGTTTTATTAGTGGGTATTTACTTACCGCCGGTTGGTTCTTCATACTACAAAGACACGGAATTAGTTAACGGAGTGTGTATCTTAGAACAATGTCTTATGGACCTTACCAAACAGTTTGGGGAGCCTTTATTTTTAGTGTTTGGAGACCTGAACTCGCGAACTGGCAAAGAATCCCCAAGTGAAGACTTTATTCCCTACGACGTCCTTGATGACTCGGGTGTCAGTCCTTGTGGTGCGGATAATTCCAGCAACAAGCGGTCATCCCAGGATGAAACTGTCAATACTTTTGGGAGGTATCTTTTGAATGTGTGTGAACAGTTCAGTTTATCAATTTTAAATGGTGTGTTAACAGGTGATGAGAATGGTAACTTCACATATATATCTACCACTGGGTGCAGTGTCATTGACTATTACATCGTGTCACACGATTTGAGTAAGTTGTGCCATTCAATGAGCGTTGTAGAAAGAACTGAATCCAAACACCTGCCGGTGGAGTTGTTGTTGTTCCAGGCTAGTACTTGTCATCTGTCCAACAGATCTCTACCGACACCCTTCCAATTTACAAAGTTTGTCTGGAACCCAGATAAGGAAAGGTTGTTTCATGATATGCTTAGTTCTGATGGTGTAAGAGAAACTTTAAAAGAGGCTATTGAACTTGTTGAGATTGATGTTAATGCAGCTCTCAGCAGATTCACTGATTGCCTGTTGACTGCAGGTCAGTGTATGCAAAAGACTTATACAATTGGTAAAGAAAAGCTGCAGTCGTGGTATGATCTCGAATGCAGGGAAGGCAGGAGACTTCTTCGTCAGAAGTTACGGTCTTTTAGACGAAGCCTCACTGAAGAAGATAGACTTCACTACATTCAAAAAAGGAAAGACTACAAAAAACTGTTACAGTGTAAGAAAACAAGTTTTAAAAACAATGTTCTTAACACACTTAACGATGCTGGTTCAGATTCTAAGACTTTCTGGTCTACTATTAAGTCTTTCTTATCAAAAAATTCTTTGCCAAACAAAATAGCGGCAGATAAATGGTTGACCCACTTCAAGGAAGTGTTTAACTCGTGTGCAGTTGAAGAACAGTCAGACTGTAACATTGTTGATGAAAATGCAGACGACGTCATACCGGTAGCTAATGATGATGGTTATCATGAAGACTTAGAATCTGATATTTCCCCCGAGGAAGTTGGTGACGCAATTAGAGCACTAAAAAATGGTAAAGCTCCAGGACCAGATGGGCTAATTAGTGAATTTTTTAAGAATTCTTCATCAACTATTGTGCCGTTTCTAGTTAAATTTTTCAATGTGTTATTCTCTTCAGGTGTCTACCCGAACGCATGGTCTGAATCTCTTATTCTTCCACTGTACAAGAAGGGTGACCCAGATAGTACAGATAATTATAGGGGGATCTCACTTTTAAACATAAGTAGCAAATTATACAGTTACATTTTGAATAGAAGGCTTACTAACTGGGTTGAAGAAAACAATATCATTAATGAAGCACAGGGTGGGTTTCGGAAACAGTACAGCACAGTGGACCAAATTTTCACACTTGTTTCTTTAGTCCAGAAACAGCTCACTAAACACAGAAAACTATACGTTGCCTTTATTGATTTTAAAAAAGCTTTCGATTCTGTAGTGCACGACAAATTATGGATGGTTCTGGAAAAAAACGGACTTAAGGGTAAAATGTTTAATGCAATCAAAAGCATGTACGAAGTTGTTAAAGCCAGAGTGAGAGTCGGGGGCGATCTAACTGATGCCTTCATGTGCCCCAGAGGTGTGAAGCAGGGCGAAATTTGCAGTCCGGTGTTATTCTCTTTGCTTATCAACGAGCTCGCAGAAGATATTATGGTTCATGGCAAACATGGTATACAACTCTTTCCAGATGTTATTGAAATATTGATACTTCTATTTGCAGATGACGTAGCCCTGGTTTCTGATTCTGTAAATGGCTTACAGAATCAGTTGAACGTTCTTTGGAACACAGCCAACCGCCTATGTCTAACAGTTAACTTACAAAAATCAAACGTAATCATTTTCAGGAGTGGTGGTCTTATTTCTAGTCGGGAAAGATGGGTTTATGGTGGTCAAAATCTCTCAATCGTGAACTGTTATAAATACTTGGGTGTTATTTTGTCAACGCGCCTGTCTTTTTCACACACAATGAATGACATGGCCAGTCGGGCAAAAAAAGGTATTTTTGGTATTTTAAGACTGTTGTGGGCCATTGGTGAGCAGTCGCCAACTATATTTTTTAAACTTTTTGACATGCAGATTCAACCCATCCTGACTTATGCAGCTGAAGTGTGGGGCATTGAAGCCAACTTAAAGTCTATTGAAGCCATCCACTTATTTGCCCTGAAGAGATTCTTAAACGTGAACATACATACACCAAATACCTTAGTTTATGGAGAATGTGGAAGGTACCCCTTGTTTGTTAATGTTTACTGTAAGTGTATCAAGTATTGGTTGCGCTTGCTCAGCATGCCCTGCAACAGACTGCCTGCTAAAGCTTACACTATGCTGCTGAATATGCATAACCAAAACAAGAACACCTGGGCTTCTTCTGTGTGCTTTCTACTGTATCGATATGGTTTTGGCCATGTGTGGCAAAATCAGGGTGTTGGCGATGTCAATCACTTCCTTTTGGTTTTCAAAACTAGACTGAAAGACTGTTATCAGCAGGAATGGCACCACGCCATATCAACGAAGGAGAGGTTGGCTTTTTTTCATTCGATAAAATCATCTATTTCAATCAGTCCTTTTTTTACACAGATATCGAATCAGAGTGTTCGAACTTGCCTAGTAAGATTCAGATTAGGTGTTTCACCTTTGAAAACTCATTGTTTGCGCTTTAAAGACAAAAGCACCGTGAGCCAAGCTCGCCCGCTGTGTCAGGCGCCTGTTGATGATGAACTACACTTTGTTCTGTGTTGCCCCGGCCTCTCAGAGATTCGCTGTCGTTTTATACAGCAAAAGTTTTATAAGCATACAAGCGCTTTCCGTCTTGCTTTGCTGATGGCCTCAACAAATGAAACAACTGTTAAAAAGTTAGCAGTGTACTTATTTCTGGCCTTCAAAAAAAGGCAGTCAGTGTCCACCTGACCTTATCACATAGTGATGTCTATGGAGTATATATATATCTGTTGTACATAGTATGTCTGCCGGTACTTGTATAGATGTATTTGTCTGTCTGTACCTGTATGTATGTATGTATGGTATCACCCCTATTGTATGGGCTCCTGGCCTATCAATAAAGTGTTCGTTCGTTCGTTCGTTCTTTCGTCCTCCGGAACTTTGAGAGTACTTATGTTTTCCATAGGCCTAAAACACATGCGAAATATATGGGGGGAGACCACCTGGCAGTCGCTGACATCTTCGTTTTTGTTTATTTTCTTAAAATGTTTTACGGCGGCTAGTGTAGGGTTGGGTCAAACAACTGCGTAGATCTGCGGGATGCGCGCTAATGCGCGCAGACAACTCTTACGCGTTGTCCCTCAAAGGGAGGTAAGTGAACTATCTTTATGTTTCCAAGATCTTTGCATTATGCTTCTGAGTGTGAGTCAGTGGCAAAAACGAAACCCACTGAAATTCCCGCTTTCCACATGTCAAGTTGTAGAGACTCTTGCGAAAAGATACTGCATTTCGATGCAAAATAATTTCTAGACCATCCCAGAACATGCTGGTGCAGTAACGTCAGTAGATTACGTCACCTTGGAGAGATTTCGAGCCTTCCAGTAAGTTGAGGAATGTTCTAGATCTGACGTAAGCAGCCCCCCTGCACAGCGTTCTGGATTCTTCTTCTTTCATGAATTTGTTCTCCGCGCATATTCTGTTCATAAAGTATTGGAGTTGTAGTCTGTTGTATCCCGTATCATCTCTGCGAGTGCACGATGATGGCGACATAGCATAAGTAAAATACAACACCACGTCTCCAAACAGAGGAATTCCGAAAGAAAGTGGCGAGACACCCCCAAGAAAAAACAGCATCACGTCAATCAAACATGACGCACTTACTTTACGTCAGTGCGCGTGCGTCTCTTCTTCGATGTTTGTGAGGCGTGTGGCTTGCAGAGGAAATGTGCTGTGAGTACAAATTTTCGAGTCAACTGACGATAACGGCTGCAGTGAATTTTTCTAATTTTTTTGTATATTTTTTATGGCACCCCAGGCTCATTATCTATGTATAGTAGGAGCGATTTTGAGATCTAAAGTGTGTTCACCAGCACTTTCATCAGGTACGGCTTACGCCAAAAGTATAAAAGCGACAACCTCCAAAATTCACTTCGTTGAGAGTCCGTATTCATGCTATCTATGTCCCAAAAATGGAGTGGTTTAGGTAAATATTACGCCTTTAAACGCCAGAAAGCTACTTATTCTGAAAAGGGCGATAACTCGCAAATCATGTGTGCAATCGTACCTGGATCGGGCCTTCTATTCAACAATCTTGATTCATTTAGAAACCCCAAACTTGAAATCGATCGGTTCAGTATTTTCGGAGAAATAGGCATCTGAACTGGGTTCACATGCAATGTCAACTCAGGCTCGGTTTACATGAAAACTATAACAGCGACCATTTTCTAGTAGTGAGTCAATTCAGAGTCCGTATTCAAGCTATCTACTGCCAAAAAATTGAGTGATTTAAATAAATATTACGCCTGTACACGAAAGACAACCAACTTGTCTCAAAAGGGCGATGACTCCCAAATCACTTAAGCAATCATCACACGCTTGAATCGTCTAATGTAACATTTTGATAAATTTGGATACCCCAAATTTGAAGCCATTCGGTTGAGTATTTTCGAAGAAACGGGCCCGGACACAATTCACACACACACACACACACACACACACACACACACACACACACACACACACACACACACATCCATACAGACGGCACTCAGTGAGGAGAAGAAGCGCGTTCGGAACAGCATACATGCCAGCATCGATGACGCAGGTTTTCTTACGTCATTGTCAGAGTTACACTTGCATAATCGTCTCTGCGGGAGATCGGCAGTGACGTGCGTTTGTACCACAGATGCTTGCCTATGAACGTGGAAATTTTAGCCCGTCCTATTATGTTGTTTCCATTACTATGGAAACAACATAAAAAGAGGAGAAACTGTGACAAAGTCTCAAGTCAGGTGATGAGAAATATCTTCTTCTTCAGCTTTGCCACGGCACATCTACAGACGATGTGTTTTTATTGTTTTATCCGCTGTGCACAGTGCAATGTTTACTCTTTCACAATAAACATTTTGTTGTTGATGCTGGCATTTCCCCCATAGTGTACAGCCGCGAATTAGTTGTTGTGGCTTGCGCGGCTTTAAGTCCTAAAAACTCACTCACTCACTCACTCCCCCATAGTGTAGGGATCTACCGATAAGTCTCGAGATCTACCGATAGTCTATAGATCTTCCTGACCACAGGAGTCTGAGCTCTGTGCGCACTGAGGAGTTAGTGAATTTACGTCATTTTCTCAAATGAAAACTGACACACACACACACACACACACACACACACACACACACACCGCGTGTTTCGTGACATTGAATAAGTAAGCTTGACACAGCCGTGTGAGAAATACGCTAAATTACAAAACAGTTGGTAGTGCAGATCGAGTGATTTGAGAGTTTCAAGAGAACATATTGGTCGGCAATATTCAGCAATGCGTTTATAACTCATACAGTCCCCAGATCACGACACACGCTTCCAGACCTTGTGTTTCCTTCTATGTACATCTATATACGTACCAGACAAATCCTAGCCCCAGACATCCAGCACCCGGCAGCCCTCGTTATTAGGGCTCAACAAGCAGACATTTTCGGACCCGCGCGAAAAGGGAAGGTAATGCGCAGCCGTGAAATTAGTAGTCGTGGCATGTGGCTGTCGGCCTATCGATTGTCGTGAAAGCTGCACATTCCACCTTTCGGCGGCCATTCTCCTGGCGGGGCGTCCATCTTTAGCCTAATAACCTCGTTGCTAGGCTGGAGAAGGCGCGGGTGGGGGGGGGGGAGAGGAGGGTTTGGAAGTACGGGGTAGGTCTCATAATGTTGTGGGAGAAGGGAGGGTAGTTGGGGGGGGGGGGGAGCGATGTGGGTGAAAAGGGGGATGTGGAACATTTAGTTACAATTCTGTGGTATAATTATGCATGTGGAAAGGGGCCATTGTTTCAGCTGAGGATGGCAGGAGATGGGGGCCGGGGAGATGCCGGAAAGGGGGGGGGGGGATGCTGGTGAAGAAGAGGAGGTGGAACGGAAGCATGTGTCACAAAACTACAATAATTCTGTGGTGTATGTCTGTGGGAAGGAGCCCTCGTTTCAGCTGAGGGCCGCGGATCGCAGGTGCATTTTCCAGCGACTGGTTTCACCACAGAACATGGAGAACGTTCTCTTGTATTACTCGACTCGTCACGTTCTCTGTTCCACAGCCTGGAACCCGATTTGTGTTGTCAGCGTATCAGTGTTCCTACATACTATGATGACTGACGAGTTTAGAGCTTGGACATTGTCCTGTTCAGTTCACTTCTGAGATGTTAATTGTCTTTTTTCTTTTCAGTTCAAGCGGTCAGTGTGATTTTTTTTATTGAAGTGTCCGGCGTTTTCTTGCGTCTCCCTACTTGCAGATGCCATCGCTTCAGTTCAATCTCAGTCAAATCCATTGTTCGTAAAGAGGAGGTGGCTAATATTGGGCGGAGTGTTGAAGATGTAATCAGTAGGGATCAGTTCCAGCACGCTACAGAACAGTACATGTTGTTTGGACCGTCCCGGTGTCGCAGGATATTTCGGAACCGGACGAATGGGAACCATTCCGATTTATCCTGGCCCTGGTGGCAGGATTTTTCGGAACCATTCCGATTTCTCCTGACTCTAGTGACAGGATATTTGAAAACCACCAGCATATTTCGGAACCGTCTAGAAAGTCATTAACCCACATGAATTTTGTCTGCCAGGTACGGGATAAATGGGAATGTTTCCGAAATATCCTAGGATTTTTGGGAACCGGTTCTGGTTTTGACAGTCGCACACCACGAGTGTCGTCCCGCACCACGTCAACGCGGGATGGATGACCAAGAGTTGGGCCTGTATAACAGACCTCTCTCCTCATGGCGTCGGAGTTTTCAACTGTGGTCCGGCCGGTCGCCGGGTACTCTGGCCTCTTCTGCCTCTGCTCACAAGTACCGGAAGTGTGCGACGTGAAACAGAGTACAAACTTTTTGCTCTCCGTAAGAAGACACTGTTGCTGCATACTAGCGCTGT
>JACVVK020000152.1:1200000-1247500 GCA_018292915.2 Batillaria attramentaria
AGCTTTGTCAAGAACTACGCACCCCTCACCAAAAGTAGGTTAGTATTTACAGGCAGTGTGTTGTTGATGACTATGGCACTTCAGACAGGTATCTAGGGCCTTCTCCCCGGTGGTCCGTTAGCTACTCTCTGCTACACGTGTTTGGCTTGTAGCTTCAGCTCTGTTAGGATGATGGATGACTGACATTTCGGAGTATGAACAATAAATCTTCAGGCTTGGAAGGGAGTTGGGTACATAGCTGCTTTAGATTGGATAGCTCTTTGAGTCGATGAGCTGGGTACAGTAGCGGTGACGACTCCTGCCGCCTTTACAAGTGGTTGGCGGTTCGAGTCTCGCTTGGAACCTCGGGCTTTTCAACTCTAGTGTGTGGCAGCGTTGATGAGTGCCGGTGTAATAAGTACTCCCGGGCCCTGTGCACTCCCAGCCTTAAGCTGCATTGGCATGGGCCCGTATGTAATAGTCGAGGTTAGGGCTTTCAACCCCGGGTTAGAGTCTAACTTCGAACTAAACTAGCTCTAGGGTTAACTTTTCTGTTGTTTATTGTTTTAAATCAGGAAGCTGGCCCATTCCAGGAAGGTGCCGGAGCGTATAGAAGGATGTTTTTCTTCCTTTCTTTGCTTCCTTTTTTTATTATTTAATTTTGCTTTTGGGTTTCTTTTGTCGTAGTCTGGGTTAGGCCCGTAGCCGTGGGTTAAATTAACATCGACTTTTACATGCGGGACCTGGGAAACTTCCAGCCTCAAACTGCTTTAGAAGCGAGACACTTTACGTTAGGGGAATACATCCCATATGTCACATGGGTCATTCTTTGGGCAACCCCCCTCTTCCCTCCACGGGGAGCCGGGATAGGCGAATGGTAGAGCGTTGGATTTCAATGCTCGGGTCGTGAGTTCGAATCCTAAATATTTGTGCTGGCTTTTTCTCGTTGCCCCATCTTTGGCATCACCCATTCGCGTTGGGAAAGGACGTTAAACTCCCCAAATACCCTACTCTACTCCTTCCCCCACTGCCTGATACGTGTACATCACAAAGGACCACCCAGATAGCGATTCGCTAATAATAGCTCTCTTAACTGGTCCGGTCAATTTGGTGTGCGTTATGCACGTTCAGCTTGACATGGAATCTGCCTTCGCTTTGCCCAGTAACACACCATTTCAGTGAGTGATGTGGACAGTAAATGTTAGGCTAATGACACACTGGAGACGTTTCAGTTCGAACTAACACTGAACACGGCTCGAACTCGATCCGGAAAATTAGAGCGGAGGCATCGTTGTGGTCGGGTGTTTGTCACACGAGAAACACGGAAAAACGCTGTGTTCGGTCGAGTTTGCTGTTTGTTTGGACTAAAAACACTCCCGTGTCACATGAGCCTTAGTACTTCGGGTCGATTATAGAACAGATCATAGGGGAGCCGGGGTGGTCGAATGGTAGAGCGCTGGACTTCTAATGCTCGTCGTGAGGGTCGTGAGTTCGATCCCGGCTGGGGCCAAATATTTGTGCTGGCTTTTTCATCGTTGCCCCGTCTTTGATATCACCCTATGTGGTGGAAAAGGACGTTAAACCCCCAAACACCCACCCACCCGAACAGATCATAAAAAAATCAGTCTGTAAATTTTCACAAAGGTGCCAAATAAAAAGATTTGATAAACTCTATACGCATATTTGGTGATGCCTTTCAGGTTTCAGTTATGCATTCAGTATAACAGGCAGTTTCGGCTTTGACCAGCCTAACGATAAACGTCAGCATACTTTGACAGAGCAGCTTCTTGTATGTGTGGAGTCTATACGGGCTGTTGTATCTTCGCGAGTACGTTTATGATTGGCCTACACATTTGTCTCCCTTGCATCGCCTCGCGGTATCCTATACTGCATGTCGAGAATCCCATACATGTACGCCAATACATCTCTTCATAAGCGTTTACTTCAGACAGATGTAAAGTGTAATATATAATGTGTTCAAAGGCTTTACCTCAATGGAGACACCAAAATTGTTGCCATCATCAATCTTGGGGATTAAGAAGCTGATCCACATTTTCACCTGTAAGGAAAGACTGTAAAACTGTATTGCATTTAACGACTTAGCATACGCAAGGAATATCATGAACATAACGTGGACTCTTCATCGTTTGTATTTTGCAACGGGCCCTTAGGTCCAAGTCATGAACGATGATGGGGTGAGCCGTGGTCTGAGAGGTCTAAGAACGGCCGTCACCAATGTCACGGGGATGAAGCGTGGGTTCGAGCCCAGGTCGGGCTTGTGATATATGATAACGGCTTTTCCTGGCTACCGGGCTGCTCATCTGGCGTTTCTCTCCGGGTTATCCGGCTTTCCTCCCCCAGCAAAATTGAAAAGTAATATAGGTATTGGGTGGTGCTGCACCGCGGCGACGGCTTCCCCACCCAGGGGAAAGCAGCCCGAATTTCCCGAAAGGGACAATAGGGTGGGTGTGTGGGGGTTTAACGTCCTTTTCCACCACATAGGGTGATATCAAAGACGGGGCAACGATGAAAAAGCCAGCACAAATATTTGGCCCCTGCCGGGATCGAACTCACGACCCGAGCATTAGAAGTCCAACGCTCTACCATTTGACCACCCCGGCTCCCTGAAAGGGACAATAAAGTAGTAAACAACAACAACAACAACAACAAAATCGAAACAAACCAAAACAAAACAAGCTGCCTCTTTAAAGCCGAAACTCATTGACCAAAATATGTTCTCAGATACGGTATTTTTCGGCCTAGTTACCTTCTAATAACTCCACCACCGCACGGCTGAACAACATGCAATCTGCACATAAACCCAGCACCCACCATAACACACCCCAATCCAGTTATTATACTATTCAAATTACGCGGAGAGATATTTTCTGGCGCTATTCATTACTGCCCTGACATTTACCACCTTTTTTTCCTGGATAGTTAGCGTGCGAGAAATGGATGGTGAAGCCATGAAAATAGTATCGTTCGAAGGGTAAATATACCGTGTAATTGAATTGCGTGACTAGCTCGCGTCCCGCGGAGAGGGATTGGGTATCGGAAGAGGGGGAAACTACACAGGGAACTAAACTGATGCCGCAGGCGTAAGATTATGATTGGGTTTTTGTGTTATTGGGCGAACTGCATTTATTTTGGGCGCACGTTTCTGGGCTACGCGGGGGGATATTATACTGATATTATCCTGGCGATCTCGCGTATCCGGCTGCCTTGGATATTTTGCAAAAGTGAACGTCTATTTTATTAAATGTAGAATGCGATATGTGCCTGTATTTCTCCAGCTCGGTCGCGAAAAAGGAAAGAAAAAGTTCTCTATCCTAATGGAATAGTATTTGTGCGCAAGAAGCAGTCACAAAACAAAATCATCATCAAACAAAAAACCAAAAAATCATCATCATCATCATCGTCGTCGTCGTCACCACCACCACCACCAGCAACGACGACAACAACAACACACCAGCAACAACGACAATAGCAGCAAAAACAGCAACAGGAGCATCGACAACAGCAGCAACAACAGCAGCAGCAGCAGCAGCAGCAGCAATGAGAGAAGCGAGAAGTGTGTGTGTGTGTGTGTGTGTGTGTGTGTGTGTGTGTGTGATCAAAATTGGTGGCTGTTCTCAGGGGGACATCGAAAAGAATCTGGCGGATATTTTTATAGTCTCAAAATGAGTGTTATTATACACCTTCTGCAGCCTTTTCCACTTATTTTTAAAGCATTGACGCTTTTGTTCAGTTCGGCCACCGACGGCTCATTACCTCCTATCGGACAGCCCGGGCAAAGGGGTGCTGTGGGTGTTTAACGTCCTTTTCCACTTCGTATGGGTGAAATCAAAGACGGGGCAACGAGAAAAATGCTAAAACAAAAATTTAGCCTCGGTCGGGAAGCCAGGGCAAAGCCGGGTTTATCTGCTGGTGACTACATAAAAAGAGAAGGCAAACAGCAACTTGAAAATGGAACCGACAGCTGGAGCAAAACAGAATCTGTAGAATGGATGTTTCCACTTAATCGTGGCAGATTGCGCGCTTGGAGCAGAACTCTCTCAGACGGCGTTCCAGGGATAATATGACTGATCCGTTTAAGCATCTCGGAACGAGCAACCTCACACACTTTCGGTACAGCGCTTAGTCACAGCAATAATTATATCCCTAGCCAACTCACCAGCAGAAGAAAAACTAGGTGGAAGTGATTTTCCGACAAGGGAATTCCTCCCCGAAATTGTTTCTCAGGCATGCTTTCAAGTTCTTCGACTAAAATCAACAACAACTGATAAGTGTACCCCGATGACACAGTGAGCTGATGAAGCAACTTCGGCGGAGCAGGAAGCCACAAGATAGGAGATAGTCTGGCGATTATTGGTGACGTGTCGGCCTAGAATGCGTGTTCCGTTCTTGTTGCGTGTGGTTTTACGGGTTTTCGAGTAATAGGGGTCACGGAGGATGTGGGAGGATGGATCTGAAGCTCTGGGAGGACGCTGATTGATTCACGTGTGTAACACTTTGTGGTTTGTCGTCCGTCGTCTTGCCTGTTTGTTATACAGAATACAGAATACTTTATTGATCCCAAAATTGGGAAATTGCAGTTCTGGCCCGCATACTAGTAAGACACACAACTGATAAACATTTTAATAAAAGAGACTACAAAAATAAGTAAGTCTTGACCAGTAAAATTACTTAAAATCAAGAATAAAACACACTATCACATAATACAATTTTCTGTCACATTCAACACTCATTGATACACCCATTCCGGCATTCACGCTGCACATTCACTCGCTCTGCTCTTTCTCTCTCTCCTCGACCCCCCCCCCCCCCCCCCCCCCCCCCCCCCACACACACATCTCTCTTATCTGTCTGTCTGTGACAAAACTTCAAGAAGGCGGTTTTTCTTTCGGAACGATAAAAAGTAGAAACGCAAACCTTGGCGAGGTGGTGGTTGGTGACAAGGGCTTTTCAAAAATATCATTTTAAATGACCTCGTTTAAAGGTCAAGGTCACAAGGTCATGGTGAAAATTTAACAAAATTATGTTTCCTCCATTTCTCAGTAAGCACCAACACCAGGCAAACCGAACTTAGCACAAATGATGTTTATATGAAAGACTGTCATGTGTACAACTTGAGTGACCTTGACCCCAAGGAGTAAGTTCACAGGGATTGGATGAACGTTTCAGAAATCAAAATTTTTGCGGAACCTTGCCTTATCTTATCTTGATAGTTGGTAACTGGGCATGCATTTCTGAGTGAACTCTAGTACAGGCCAAGGTCATCCATGCGTCATAGAGACTTTGCCTTTTTTTTCAGTCTGTGTGTGTGTGTGTGTGTGTGTGTGTGTGTGTGTGTGTGTGTGTGTGTTTCTCTGTGTGTGTGTGTGTGTGTGTGTGTGTGTGTGTGTGTGTGTGTGTGTGTGTGTGTGTGTGTGTGTGTGTGTGTGTGTTTCTGTCTGTCTGTGTGTGTAGGTGTGTGTTTATGACTGTCTGTTTCTCTGAGTAAAGAAGATTAATTTCGAGGTTTTGTTGTTGTTGTTGTTTGAAGGATTTAATGCGCTTTTTCGCCATGTCAAGATGGGGTAACGCGGAATAAACAAGCACAATAAATTATTGTGACCCTCCACCACGAAATGAGTCTTCTTGTGCTATTTGTTAATGTTACAAGACGACTTATTTCGTGGTGGAGGGCCACAATTAAGCTAATGGCTTCCAGTTATCAAATTCGCAATCCGAGCATTAACAGTTCAACACCCTACCAGCTTGAATGTCTGGGCACCCTTCAGTTTTAGAGTGTGTGGGTGTTTGGGAGTTTAACGTCCTTTTCCGCCACGTCAGAGTGATATCAAAGACGGGGCAAGGAGAAAAAGGCCAGCACAAATATTTGGCTGCTACCGAGATTCGAACTCACGACCCGAGCATTGAGAGTCCAATTCGGGTATCCCGGATCCCTTCAGTTTTAGAAGTATATGATTGAATGAATATGGAGAGAAGTAGCCAAGAAATCCATCATCACCATCATCGTTAATTATCAGAAGCTTTTCTCCACTTAACTCCCACTCAATCCTTTCTTTCTCAATTTTCGTTCCCTACCTTCTTTCTTCCTTTTCCACCAGGCTCGTTCCAGCTTTCTGCCATTTTTTTTTTTTTTTTTTTTTGGGGGGGGGGGGGGGGGTCTTCCACTCGTGAAATGCCGAGACATTCGTCAATTGCTTTCCAACGACAGACGATATATATATACAGAGATAGGTCAACACGCAGTTTGTGGATGCCCGAAACAACCCAGATCCCAGACAATGACATGGAACTGTACTTGCGCATCCCGACACACCCATGGAAAGGTCACGCAAGGAGACTCTTATAATTAATCCCAGCGAGGATGGCATTTCCAGCTCTGGACAGCCCCATGCAGCCCGCAGAGCAACACTCCCCCATCCCCCCCCCCCCCCCCCCCCCCCCACGCCCGACCCTTACCATCACCACCCAACCAACAGGATCGATTGTAGAGTTGTCCGCCCTTGTCGCACTGTCTGGCCAATGAAAAATGGACCTACGCACTGGACAGGTTTTGCGTGATTGGCTGGGGAATTAGCCTGAGTGGGCCAGGCCTGTTGACACACTAGTGACCCCAGCGGACACACTCAATCGAGGGCCAGACTCCCCGCGAAGCTCGTTTGATGCAATTGCGCGGATACATGACTCAATATTCACCAAAAGCAGGGGAAAAGTGTGTGTGTGGGCGCGACACCGTGGCGACACACTTTGCCCAAGAGAAATTGCCAAACATTTTCCGTTTGGGATGAGCAAGTAAGGATGGATGAGTCTTTAAAGTCTTATGTCTAAGCGAGGGCAATTTCAGAGAGAGAGGGGGGTGGGGGTGTGGGGGGATGTGTGTGTGTGTGTTGGGGGATGTGGGGGGGGGGGGGGGGGGCGGAGGATGGGGGGGGGGGGGGGGGGGTGGAGTCTGCAGAAATGCTGCCCTGGCAGGATTCTAACCCCACGATCATTTCTTCAGGAAACCGACGGACTGTTAATAAATATTGACAAATTGCTGAACATGTTTCATAAGTGAACTACATTTGTATCCCAAATTTGGAAGATTTTTTTTTTTGGGGGGGGGGGGGGTGGGGGGGTGTTTGTATTTCACATTTAGCAACTTTTCTTTGTTTGTTTGTTTGTTGTTGGTTTTTTTTTTTTTTTTTACAGCGACGTTTGCAATTTGTTTTCTGACGCGGTCTGTGTAAAAACATCTTCACCAAATAGCTACGTATACAAAACTAGGAAACGAGATGTCAGAAGAATACATGCCATGCAGCTGTAAGTGTTGTCTGAAATGAAATCATTCTCTTTACAAAGCACCACGAACGGCCTGGACTGTTGTTGACCCAGAGACCCAGATTCTAGTTGCCAGTACAGTGCACTGTCCTTAGGTTCACTGCTTCACCGTTGTGAAGGTTTCATACGGCCCACTGTGGCGTGGCACTGTCAGAACAAAGCAAAGAACAAGCGCGGAGTGTTGAGGGTGTAATCAGCTGGGATCAGTTCCAGCACTGGCACGCTACAGAACAGTACATGTTGTCTGGACCGTCCCGGTTTTGACAGTCGCACACCACGAGTGTCATCCCGCACCACGTCAACGCGGAATGGATGACCAAGAGTTGGGATAAAAGACCTCTCTCTTAAATCCATCGGAGTTTTCGATTGTTGTTCGGTCGGTCGCCGGGTACTCCGGCCACTTCTGCCTCTGCTCACAAGTAACCGAAGCGTGCCACGTCGAACAGAGTACAGCCTTTTTGCTCTTCGTAAGAAGACACTGTTGCTGCACACCCGCTCTGTAAAACCCGTCGCATGCGAACGGTAGTGCTGGGTCTGCTTGGAGTCTATAAGTCAGTACCTCGCTTCATCAAGAAGACTTTGGTGGGTCCTCTTCAACGTAAAGCTCGGGTCGTGAGTTCGTATCCCGGCTAGGGCCAAATATTTGTGCTGGCATTTTCATCGTTGCCCCGTCTTTGATATCACCCGTATGTGGTGGAAAAGGACGTTAAACACCAAACACCCACCCACCCACCCACCCTCTTCAACGTACACGCTGAGCAGCAGCAGCAGCAGCAGCAGCAGCAGCAGCAGCAGTAGTGGTAGTAATAGTAGTTGTAGTAACGTAGAAGTAATTATAATGATAATGGATTTTTAGCTCTTATCATCTGCGAGCTCTATGCGCTTACAGAGAAACCAAGAACACTTTCGTATACATGTATAATGAAACAAACATAGTCCCTATATTCCGGTGACTCCCGGTTATACCCAAGGCATCTCGCGTGGGCAACGGGGATAATACTACGTCTGCCTTATGTACACCCAGCGGCAGTCAAATGATACATGGCCATCGACCTCATAGCAGAGCTGATCCTGGCTGACTGCCGATCAAACCAGACTGGCAAATGAAAAAGGGGAAGATCTTCCCTCCCGCTAGGCGACACCCCTACGTTACGTGTTGTGTGTCTTCTGGTTGCTAGTGATGATGTTGCCTTCAATCAATGTGCCCATAACTACGAACGTGCTGAATGATCGGATTTCAAGTTCAGTGTATGGCCCGCCCTCAAAAACAAACTGTTTCAGCACTATGGCGACCTTTACGCACTGCTTGTCGGTTTAACTCAATTCCTACCGATTAAGGTTGGGGTTGTGCACTAGTAGCCTCAATTTAAAAAAAAAGGTCTGCATGGACTTAAATTTGGTTTGTTGGGAGTGTTGCACTTTGATTATACTCGTGTTTGCTGCAACGAGAGCCGTCAAAGAGCCGTTAATCTTGCCTGATATTCGCAAACAGGACCAAAACCGCAAAAGAGTCAAAAACGTGGGATACTCGTGCGCGGTACGGAATGTTTTGAACAGTTTCAGTTTCGAGTTACTCTGTTTTCTGTACATCACAAGCAGTTCGCGAGGTTGTACAAACTGACTGGCTTTTCTTGGTAATCAGCTAAATTAGACATAATAGAGTAAAGAAACCGAATGGCCTGAAAACCTAATCTAGCCAGAGCCAAACCAAGCCAAACTGAGCAAACCAGAGCAGACCAAAGCAACGGAAATCATTGTGAACCAAAGCAAGACGAAGTGCAAAGCACAGTAAATACAGCTAGATGAAAATCCCTGAGAGGAAAAAACACAAGAAAACTAAAGTCGCCCAGGCTAAGCAAAGCACAGCTAAGCACAGCTGATTTAGCAAAGCAAAAACAAACAGCACAGCAAAGCAAAGGTAGGCACATCAGCTAAGAACAAAACAAACCTTTAGCAAAGTAATCTACGCATTGCAACTTTCCCACAAACAACCAAGCCATGCTAAGCAAAACGAAACTGCCCAAAGCATTAAAATAAGCAGAGCATGGAGACCAGAGCGGAGCAGAACGTTCCAAAGCAGTGCAGAGCAAAGTAAATCATTGCAGAGCAAAGTAAATCATTGCAGAGTAAAGTAAATCATTGCAGAGTAAAGCAAATCACTGCAATGCGAAGCACAGAACAGCACACCACATGTAGCAAAGCGCTGCATAGCACAGAACGGTCTTAGAAAGTGAAAGCAAACCAAAAAATTATGCCTCCGGTCGCCGTTCGAGAGGCTTCTCAAAATTTCCAAACGCGGTTTGAAATCCTTTGGCGAACCGCGCTCTTTCAGTTTTGTCGCACCAATCTTACGGAACTCCCTGCCTGCTAATCTGAGAAATGCAACCACTCTGTCTGTTTTTAAGAGCAATCTTGAAACGTTCCTACTTCGCAAAGCCTTCCAGTAATTTCCTGTGTAACTTGTCAGTTTCGCCAATGTACGCCTGTCTTTGTAAAATGTGCATGAGTGTCGGTGAGTGAACGGCGCATTAAGGTTTGTCTAAAGAAATGTGCCTACAAACATTATTGTGACCCTCCACCACGAAATAAGTCGTCTTGTAACATTAACAAATAGCACAAGAAGACCCATTTCGTGGTGGAGGGTCACATTATTACTGGTAGTAGTAGTAGTAGTAGCAGCAGCAGCAGCAGCAGCAGCAGCAGCAGCAGTAGTAGTAGTAGTAGTAGTAGTAGTAGTAGTAGTAGTAGTTATTATTATTACTATTACTATTATTATTACAAAACACAAGAAGACAACCAACGCCAGCCAAAACCAGAATCAACAAACAGTTCAGTTCATTACAAACAGTTCATTACACCGGACCACGTCAACGAAGACTTTCTAAAAACACAACCACACAAAACAGAACTTGCCTGTGAAAAAAGAAGGCAGTAAAGACAAAATAATCTCTCAGTGGAAAACCCAATCCAGAAGTCAGTAAATTGCCTTATCACCCTCTAGTTACAAGGTCTGAGCCAATGGACGATTGAAGGAAATTTGGGGTTGCGTGCACTCATTGCTGTGTTCAATTTCTTTTAAGCATGAATGTGTCCCCAGAGACTGTGTTACAATTTGCGACGATTGCAAATTCGTTTGGAGCCTTTGCAACCGCAGAGGTGTTAATGCTGAGATTGGTTTTGAGGGTTTTGCGCTTTGTGTGTTTTTTCTTCATTGGCAAGTAATCTGTCAAGTTCCAGGGTAGCAATACCAGCTCTCACTCTCAGTCTGTCTGTCTCTGTCTGTCTCTGTCTGTCTGTCTGTCTGTCTGTCTCTCTCTCTCTCTGGGAAGTTGGGGAGTCAGGATAGCCTAGTGGTAGAACGCTGGACTTTCAGTGCTCGGGTCGTGAGTTCGAATCCCAGGTGGGGCCAAAATATTTGTTCTGGCCTTTTTCTCGTTGCCCCGTCTTTGAGGTCACCCATACGTGGTGGAAAAGGACGTTAAACTCCCCCCCCCTCCCCCTCTCTCTACAGTAAAAGCAGATGATTTGATTATAGGTTCATATAAATTCACATACAGAGAGAGAGAGAGAGAGAGAGAGAGAGAGAGAGAGAGAATCAGTTCCCTTGGCTCCGTGTAGTGGTACAGTGTTTTCTTTCTAGGATTCATGGCATCGTAAAAATAATCTTTCTCTTGTTTACGGCCGTGGGCTTCTAAATTTACCACTCCGGCGATTTTGTTAGGTCTCTTTTGGAAACAAGATTTACAAAATCGCTCTCGTTCCTAGAGCAACCCACAGAATCCATGCGAGTCTTGTCCTAAAAAATGTATCTTTTAAAAGAAAAGAAAACAAAAAGAGGAAAAATAAAGAGAAAACATTACGAAGAGTGAACACAACTGAGCTTGTCAAATAAAACTTCAGTTATCTTCCGGTATCGTGGAATGGGTTGGAGGAAAATCTGTTTTACTGATAATTCTTCACGTGTGAAAGTTGTTTTTCGTTTACTGCTAGAGCCCCGAACCTGATGACTTTTCCACATTTCCATGGAAACCTAGAAAGGTGGGGCAAATTTTTCACGTGGGTGATTCCCTCTCCGCTGAAGCTTGTAAGGGACACGACTGGCTTGCTACTCCAGCAGTTATCGCCCCTGAGTCGATTTGGTGAACTTCCGGTGAAGTCATGTGACTGTTTCATTCCGGCCCTGGACTGGTGCATGTGGCGGAATGCTTGGCAACAGACTTCGTACGTGAGTGAAGAGCATAGGCGTCCTTATCTGATTTTAGATGTTAAGTGCTCTGGATATAGCATTCTTAGGACAAATGCCTATTTGCGCCATTATGTACAAGTTTTCTGTTTATTCTTGTACTGCATTTTTTTTTTTTTAAACTAACCGTCAGCCGTCCCATCAAACCTAATTTCTCCGTAGAGACGATACAGTTCATTGAACTGAACTGATTTGAAACCAAGTCACTCCTTGCGGCCGCCACTGACGTCAAGTGTACATTTACCGACAGTGTAGCATCACTGTGGAGTGCACGACTATGGATCCAGGAAGTAACCGCAGTCAGCATGACATTTGCGACTTCCGACAGTAGGTTTCCGTCTAGGCACGTGCCCGCAAACATGGTATAGTCCACGTTCAGCTGATAGACACATACTAGTACCGATATGTGGTGTGGTTCTAGGTTTCACTCAGCTTGATGCCGCATTGCATTGTGGTCCATAGCTAGTGTGGTGGCATGTTGATATTTGCGGCGAACAAAAGGCATTTTGCACAATGTGTCCCTCGGGATGTTCGGGACACTGAAATGAACAGCACCATATCAGGCCGTGGCCGTTACAAAATGTCAGAAAGGAGATGTCATGGTGACTGACATTTCACAACCGATCGAGGACACCCCCGCCCCCCCAGTAAAACAATAACTACAAAAACAACAACAACACCCCCCCCCCCCCGACCCCCCCCCGACCCCCCCCCCCCCCCCAAAAAAAAAGAAGAAGAAAAAACAACGACAAAAAACAACAACGACAAAAAGCCAAAACAAAACGCAACAACAATAACCAAAAACCCAAATCAACAACAACCCCTCCCCCAAAAAACTGTTAAAAACCCAAACAAACAACAAAACAATCTAAGCAAACAAACAATGAAATAAACAAGAACAACAACTACAACATCAACAACCAACCAACCAAACAAACAAAGAATCAAACAAACAAAGAACACAACAGATTCAAAACAAAACAAAGGTTTTGCTTGACACCCACACGATCCATTGAGGTAAAAGAGATCAGGATTTAGCGTCCAGTCAGATGATCTGCACCATCATCCGTTCAGCTCTGGGAAGATGTAACATCCTGCCAGACTTGCCAAAGTACGTTTATCGTCATCTTCAAAAAATGGACTAAGTCCCGTCGATCGTATGGGCGCTTATGACCATTTTTCAAACGAGGGTATACGCGTTCTGTATCGTTACTGCGGACGAAACAATGCAAACTTTCTTCGAATCTGGCCTTCTAGGTTGTGGGTTCAAGATAGCTTAGTTGGATGAGAGCTGAAAACAAGACCAGAGGGTTGTTGATTTTAATCCGGACAGGATCAAAATTGTACAGATCTTTTCTACTTTTTCCCCCCAATGCCGACATATTTGAAAGCCAACATCGTAGTGTACAAAGTGCGGTCAACCTCAAAATAGCGACACACACACATTCTCACCACTCCCAACCTTCTCGTCTGTCTCTAGATAGTTCTCTGACAGAGAAACCTTCTCGTCTGTCTCTAGATAGTTCTCTGACAGAGAAACCGTCTCGTCTGTCTCTAGATAGTTCTCTGACAGAGAAACCTTCTCGTCTGTCTCTAGATAGTTCTCTGACAGAGAAACCTAAACAGAAACCAGAAGACCCGGATGTCCATTTCCTCGGACAAAAGACTCGTGATGGATTTATCCGTTCCGGCGAACCACCACCGGCTAAATCCTTTGGGACACGCCGCAACGCCATCACCGATAAATAGAGGGAAAAGCCGAGTCCAGACAACATATATAATTATAATGTCGTTGACCTCCCGTTTGATGTCCATGATGGTGGATTCATGAAAGCTTGTAAGAAGAAAGTATCGGCTGTCTGTATACGGACATATACGGTCATATAGGGGTGGTCGGTAGTTTAGTGGTTCAGATTTTGCCACCAGTGCGAGAGGTCATGATCGAGTCCTAATCGGGGCGAAGATTTTTTTCTTTCTCGTATGTGGCACCGTTCATTCGGGCCGACCATCGGAGGTTCTCTCTGGGTACTCCGGCTTCCCCCCCCCCCCCCCCCCCCCCCCCTCTGTTTTGGAAATGCCTGCAAAAATCGAAAATAAATGCAGTTCTAAAATTCCGAAACTTAAATTTCTGAGCTGGCCCTTCGCAGCACGTGATTGTTATGTGTTCATGTCCAGTGTCTGAGAGAATGCGTGTGATTCACGTGAGCGTGCGTGTTGGGTTTAGCTCGCGGCGCTTTGAGGATGTTTGGGATGAAGCGCCTATATTAATGCGACTGTTATTATCATTATATAGTGTTACGGTAGTCTCTCAGTGTCAAGACAAGACTGGAGGACAGTGGACAGGCGACTCCATCCAGTAAGCTGTTAGGCATCCTCTGTATTTTGAAAAGAGCTTTTCATTCCCATATAATTCCACCGGCACCACCAGACAAGCGGATGAATTATGTGTTCAGTAAACGGGTGTCTGTTGTTACAGCTATCGCAAATCGGATGTTCTGCACTGAGCCGAATAGTGGTGACAGATTCAGGTCGTCGGGGGTTCTCTCGGGGACTTGCCCTCTGCTTTGGGAAATGTTCAGCCCAGGAAAAATATAAAATAATTGCAATTCTAAATTCCGAAAATTGACTGGATGAGCGTCGCACCTCGTGTTTGTGTGTTCATGTCCGGTGTGTGAGTAAATGCGTAAGATTCACGCAAGCGGGCGTTTCGAGTTCAGTTCGCGGAGCTTTCAGCCAAGCAAGTGGGTAAAGCGCAACTACGATTAATTCACATAAACAATCATCACGAGGCATGCCAAAGGGGAAAGATAATTCAAAACACTTTGCTAGCTCCCTTTGGGCTCAGTGCATTCTTAAGAAAGTGAGTAAGACTCCAGAAATCTAGGGGCCAGTTTGTGTGGAACTGCTCGGGTCTTGAGTTCGAATCCCGGCTGAGACCAAATATTTGTGCTGGTCTTTTTCTCGTTGCCCCGTCTTTGGTATCACCCATACGTGGTGGAAAAGGACGTTAAACTCCCAAACACCCACCCTTGTGTGGACCACAGAGTTACATTAAAAGAGCAGCGTCCGGCTCTGTGGGCGGATCCGTTCTGCCAGGGCCACCGCCGACCAGACGGACGATGTGTGTGCGGGGCGCACATACGTGCACAATGTACTTTGTCTGCACGTGAAGCCCGAATCAAGAAATGTTGTTTGCTTTCCGAATTGCTCAGATAATAGGAACTGTCTCCGGCCGTCGCGTTTCGTTTTGTTGTGTCAGCGTCCTGGGCTATTTGCGTTCTTCCGGATCGGGGGGCTGTAGCAGCTCTTATCGGACACATCGCAAACAGGCACTTTGTTGGGGTTGGTAATTTGGTGCACTTTTTAGCAGATCTATTCAAAACGCAACCGACGAGTGAGTGATTTTATTTTTATTTTTATTTTTTTAAAAGAGCAGTTAGCTTGTTAGATACAGACTGTTGCCTCAGGACAGGCCCGCTGCCCGGTGGCAACAATGGCGAGGTCGAGGGTTTCAATCCCGGAGAAGCAACATCAATTTTGTACAGTCTCTGAAAGAAGGGGTGGTCTTTGGAATCACTCTGGCGGCGGACCGAAGACGTTTAACCTTGACGCTGAAGACAGTCGGTAGTCTACTACTGGTTGAGAAGACTGACCTTGTCACCAGCGCGAGAGGTCAAGTTGGCATCCCACTTAATTGGAGCAAAGAATTTCTCTCTCTCGTATGTGGCACGGTTCAATCGGGCCGATCGTCCGATCCGGCGTTTTCTGCGGGTACTCCAGCTTCCTCACTCTCTGCTTTGGAAATGTTCAGCCCACAAAATTTTTAAAATAAATACAAATCTAAATCCCGAAACAGAAGTTGAGGAGCTGACCATTTGCACCAGGTTATTGTAATTTGTTCCTGCCCAGTGTGTGAGAGAATGTGTGTGATTCATGTGTGCGTGCGTGCGTGCGTACTGGGTTCAGTTCCGGCGCTTTGAGCCAATTGAAGAAGTTGGGTAAAGCGCCTACACTATACACAATTATTATTATTATTATTACTAATTTTATTATTATCAAACCGACACCGCAATTGTCTTGTGCAGCCACAACAGACCAAAATCACGATATCTGTTTGTTGCCTCAATATTTGTCGTTACTCATTAATTTAATTTTAATTCACGTGAGTTGGTTGAGAGCACGTCTTTGCATTTGGGTAGCATTGCGGCTTGCCATACAAGACAAAGACAATATGTCACGCAAAAAAGGAGTGCAGATCCCAGTTTGTTGTTTGGTTTTGTTTTTAAAACAGATAACGGCAGCATCCCAAGGAACCCGCACATCCGGTACACATTGTTTCAGGTATTTCCTCTATGAGTTCTGTAGCTGTTTGTGATTTTTTTTTGTGATTTTTGGCAGTGTTGTGGACATGAATGTCTGGTTTTGGTCCGCAGTTGCACCAGGAAATGAAAGCCAGAATGCTGAGTAACATATCGCAGAAAGTACTCAAGACATTTGTCAAACGCAGGCAAAAGCTGCATGAAAAATGAATAAAAAAAAATAATAACACTACATCAGGAAGAGAAAACTGTGACAGACACAACACAAAAACAAAATAACAACAACAATAACACAACAACACAACAACAACAGCAACAACAAAACAACTGCCCTTCGTTAGTTCATGTTTTCCTCGTTGTCCCGTCTCTGATATCGCTCTATGGTAATAGGAAAAGGACGTTCAACCCTAAGCCAAACAGTCAAACAACCAGCCAACGGACCCAAGTGCTGTGATTTTTGTCTGCTGTAAATGACCCTTTAATAGTATTGGCAGAGCTGGGAATTACAGGGTCTGAAGTAATGTCAGCGACCCGGCGATGACTAGAGCGTGTAATGAAACTCCCTTTTTTTTTCTTTTTTTTTTTAACCCCCGCGGCGCTCAGTCTTTCCTAACAGTACGGTCTGTTTCGCTACATTCATTCTGAGAAGCCAGAAACTTCTTTGTCTTCAGGAAGAGGAAAAAGAAAGAGAGAGTGAGTGAGCATTTAGGGCATAAGACTATTTCGAAATACTAGAAAAAGAGGAAGAACAAGAACAAGAAGAAGGGGGGGGGGGGAAGAAATAGGAAAAGAAGAAGAAGAAGAGAAGAAGAAGAAAGGGAAAAGAAGAAGAAGAAGAAAGGGAAAAGAAGAAGAAGAAGAGAAGAAGAAAGGGAAAAGAAGAAGAAGAAGAGAAGAAGAAGAAAGGGAAAAGAAGAAGAAGAGAAGAAGAAGAAAGGGAAAAGAAGAAGAAGAAAAAAGGGAAAAGAAGAAGAAGAAGAGAAGAAGAAGAAAGGGAAAAGAAGAAGAAGAAGAAAGGGAAAAGAAGAAGAAGAAGAGAAGAAGAAAGGGAAAAGAAGAAGAAGAAGAGAAGAAGAAAGGGAAAAGAAGAAGAAGAAGAGAAGAAGAAGAAAGGGAAAAGAAGAAGAAGAGAAGAAGAAAAAAGGGAAAAGAAGAAGAAGAAAAAAGGGAAAAGAAGAAGAAGAAGAAAGGGAAAAGAAGAAGAAGAAGAGAAGAAGAAGAAAGGGAAAAGAAGAAGAAGAAGAGAAGAAGAAAGGGAAAAGAAGAAGAAGAAGAGAAGAAGAAGAAAGGGAAAAGAAGAAGAAGAAGAGAAGAAGAAAGGGAAAAGAAGAAGAAGAAGAGAAGAAGAAAGGGAAAAGAAGAAGAAGAAGAGAAGAAGAAGAAAGGGAAAAGAAGAAGAAGAGAAGAAGAAGAAAGGGAAAAGAAGAAGAAGAGAAGAAGAAGAAAGGGAAAAGAAGAAGAAGAAGAGGAAAAGAAAAAGACAGCGAGTGAACAGTCAGGGCATAACTGGAGCATAGAACTATTTCAAACCTAGAAGAAGAAAAAGAAGAAGAAGAAGAAGAAGAGAGACAATGACAATGACAATGACAATGATCCTTTATTTATCAACGGTAAAGCTATTGGCACAGTTACCATTTTCAAACTTGCCGTTGCTACTCTAAATTAAAAAAAAGAGAGAAAGAAAGAAGAAGAAGAAAGAAAAAAAAAATGAAGCAACAAACAAACAGTCAAGGACAATCATGAAGCAAACAACTAAATATAAGCCAAAAAATGAAGGAAAAAAAAACACACAAAAAAACACAAAAAACAAACAAACAAACAAACAAACAAAAGAGAGAGAGAGAGAGAGAGAGAGAGAGAGAGAGAGAGAGAGAGAGAGAGAGAGTCGGTAAGTTTGGACGACAATGCTTCCAGCTGTATATGTTACAGTGAATTTGTGTAATCAGGGATTTCATGAAATCCCTAAAGTTTTCAGTAAGTTCATGTAATTACTGTTTCACTCGGTGATTTCATGAAATCCCTACAATTTCCAGGGATTTCATGAAATCCCTGATTTCAAGGGCCAGGGATTTCAGGAAATCACTGATCCAATTTTCTTAAGCCGAACACAGGGGTGCATCCCGTTCAACTCATCTTTTGTGGGTTTTTTTTTAGGACAAACATGGTAAAGAAAGTAAACACATAGAGGTACATCTCGAACAACTCAAATATTTGAGATTATCACAGTGAAAATAATAAATACATGCAAGTGTATCTGACGGAACGCTACATATAAGATAGCCACAGTATAAAAGAAAACATACAAGTTCTCACAGTAGAAGATACAAAATAAGTTTTTTTTTTTTAAAAAGCAAGTACATTTCGCGCAACCAACATGTATGTATGTAAGATAGTTACAGTAAAAGAACAAAATGTGCAAGTATATATCGCGCAACTCATACATGTAAGATGTCACAGTAAAACCCATCTTCGAAAACCATGCACTGGCATAGGAGTGGGGGTGGGGTGGGGGGAGAGTATAATCTGTTCGCCCCCTCCTATTCTCGGTGGTGAAAATGTTGTCACAATCTACAATATGTGTACAGTCGAACCTGCCAAGGCGGTCACCTGTATAAGCCAAACCACTGTCTAACCTGGTCACCCCAGAGGATCCCCTGACACACTAGCTGTTAACATGACACCCTGGATAACCCGGTCACCCTGTCTAAGGTGGTCAGTTTGACCCAGTCCCTTGGGTGACCGCCTTACACAGGTTCTCAAATACTGGAAATCACGGAATAGATCTCCTTAGGTGAAAGGTATTTACTGACTGAAAATGTGAAATGGAAAAATGAAAATCCCCGATCCCCTGTTTGAATTTTCGAGCCTCTGCCTCTATCCCCCCCCCCCCCCAACACACACCACACACACACACACACACACACCACACACACACACACACTGACACACACACACAACACACACACACACACGACACACACCACACACACACACACACACAACACACCACACATCCACCCTCCCTCCCCCCTTCCGTTGAAGCAAACTTACTTGGTCAGGAGATAATAGTCGTTTCTGCTCTTCCTCTGACCGCAGCAGTAGATTTCACGCTCTCCGCGAGTTTGTAGTAGTCTTCTTTTGGAATCAGATATTTATGGTGTGTGTGGTTTGCTCCGCTTTGAAAATCTCTTCGATGCTAGATTGAGACAAGTCATGCTTGCCGTGGAGTGTAGCAGTTGTAAGTACACTGTAGCAGACTGCAGTGTTAGTGTACCCTCATGAACATGCCAGTATTCATCAGTCAAAAGAAAATTACTGTTTGTGTAACAGCGTTGTCACATGGTGAGAATGCTGTGGTGAGCTGCTGCTATGAGCGACATTTCAGGGCCTAGGCAGTTCTGCACTTATCTGATCTATGAGTGAATATTTTTTCTTTCCCAACTCTTTGCCAGCTTCAGTGATGTTCCTCCCAGGTCTTGGAGTGGAATCCACGGAGGGCTCGAAAGCTGGGGCATTTTTCTTTTTAAATTATACATGGTGATGGAGATGAGGATGATGGTATGATGATGCTATGGAGGTCCGTGTGGTTTGGGACTGCGGGACAGGGCCGCATTCCACGCTTCCTGTCATAAATATCCTGGAGTTAACCAGGCCCTGGAACACCGGCACCTGCGGTGCCGGTGTGTAATCATCCACATCATAAGATGTGTCATACCAAGGGAAGCACCCCCCCAAAGTCGCACCTGTGAAGTGGGTGAATCACGGCTGTGTGGCAACAGCCTCCGCATTGGGCCCATAGTACACCCGCTCTGGGTAGGAGCCCACCTAGGTAGGAAAAATCCCGCTTGCCTAGGCTGGGACTAGAACTCGGGTCTCCCGGTCCATGGTCCGAAGTGCTAACCTCTACACTACAGGGGCCGGTACGAGTGAAATTTCAGGGTCTAGGCACCGGTTGTCTGATCTTACACAAATTCACTAAACTCAGCCAGTAAGATAGTGTAAAAACCATGACCAAAACTTAGGGATTTCATGAAATCCCTGGAAATTTTAGGGATTTCATGAAATCCCCGAGTGAAACAGTAATTACATGAACTTACTGAAAATTTCAGGGATTTCATGAAATCCCTGATTACACAAATTCACTGTAACATATACACTGATATCAACATTCCTTTCAATCCTTTCATGTTAGGCGCTGTATCTTCCGCTTATCCCTCAATTACAACAACAACAACAACAACAACGATAAAAGCAAACTAGCATATGGGCCTCAATATATTTTTTCTCAAGGATCGAAGGTGGGTGGGTGTTTGGGAGTTTAACGTCCTTTTCCACCACATGAGGATGATATCAAAGACGGGGCAACGAGAAAAATGCCAGCACAAATATTTGGTCCCAGCCGGGATTCGAGCTCACGACCCGAGCATTGAGAGTCCAACACCGCTCTACCATTCGGCCACCCCGGCTCTCGTCTCAAGAAAATAAAGACACGTTTTAACGTACAACGGTCTCAATGAACAACGACGATATCAATCAGAAAATACATGTACAGAAATATGTTCCACGAGTACTACCTTGCCAAGCTAATGAAACGCAAAAAAAAAAAAAAAAAAAAAAACAAGATGGCCACTGACCAGCCCAATATGTTGTTTCCATTTAATCACCTGCTGTCGTCACGGTCGTTCTTTTGTAATGCCATGTATACGGGAGGACACACACACACACACACACACACACACACACACACACACACACACACACACACACACACACACACTCTCTCTCTCTCTCTCTCTCTCTCTCTCTCAATGGAAACAACTGACCGGGCTTGTCAGACCAATCTTGGTTTTGGAAGAGAGACGTCAAGTTGTTTTCTTTGAAATATATGACGTTTTCCTCATTGGGATGACGCATAATACATTTGACGTAATAACTTTGACTCGGATACAATTCTTGCAATGAAAGCAGCCCCATGAAAATTGAAGTGTTGCTGCTGCGCAGTGTAAAGATCTAATTTATACCGGCTCAATGTGTTAACAGACAAGTCTGCGCGGCGAACGTTTTTTCACTATGTGTTATGTCTGCTGCGCGCGCGCGCGCGCACACAGACACACACAGACATACGCGCGCGCGCACGCACGCACGCACGCACGCACGCACGCACGCACGCAGACTTGCGCGAGCCGCGTTTGTGCATGTGCTCCATTGAGACCTATGTGGTGTTCTCTCACTCTACTATGCTATTGAGTGAGAGTCAGTGGGAAAAACAAAGCTCACTACATCAATGAAACTCCCGCATTCCCCGTCTACAAATAGAGAACTTCCGAAAAGTGACGACACACCCCCACGTCAATCAAACATGACGTCGGCAAACTGACGCTGATACAGTTTTGCGTCAGTGCGCGTGTGCCTTTTCTGCGATGTTTGTGAGGCGTGTGGCTTGTGTAAAGGAAATGTGCTTCGAGTACAAATTTTCGAGTCAACTGACGACAACGGCTGCAGTGAATTTTTCTAATTTTTTTGTATATTTTTTATGGCACCCCAGGCTCATTATCTATGTATAGTAGGAGCGATTTTGAGATCTAAAGTGTGTTCACCAGCACTTTCATCAGGTACGGTTTACGCCAAAAGTACAAAAATGGAGTGGTTTAGGTAAATATTACGCCTTTAAACGCCAGAAAGCCACTTTTTTTGAAAAGGGCGATAACTCGCAAATCATGTGTGCAATCGTACCTGGATCGGGCCTTCTATTCAACAATCTTGATTCATTTTGAAACCCCAAATTTGAAATCGATCGGTTCAGTATTTTCGGAGAAATAGGCATCTGAACTGGGTTCACATGCAATGTCAACTCAGGCTCGGTTTACATGAAAACTATAAGAGCGACCATTTTCTAGTAGTGACTCTGTTCAGAGTCCGTATTCAAGCTATCTACTGCCAAAAAATTGAGTGATTTAAATAAATATTACGCCTGTACACGAAAGACAACCAACTTGTCTCAAAAGGGCGATAACTCCCAAATCACTTAAGCAATCATCACACGCTTGAATCGTCTAATGTAACATTTTGATAAATTTGGATACCCCAAATTTGAAGCCATTCGGTTAAGTATTTTCGAAGAAACGGGCCCGGACACAATTCACACACGCACACACGCACACACGCACACACATCCGCACAGACGGCACTCACTGAGGAGGAGAAGTGCGTTCGGAACATCATACGCGTCAGCATCGATGACGCAAGTTTTCTTACGTCATTGTCAGAGTTACACTTGCAAAATCGTCTCTGCGGGAGATCGGCAGTGACGTGCGTTTGTACCACAGATGCTTGCCTATGAACGTGGAAATTTTAGCCCGTCCTATTATGTTGTTTCCATTACTATGGAAACAACATAAAAACCCGAAACAGGACCCCAAAAACACACAACCCTCGTATCTATGAGCCGATTTTCAGAACCCGTGCGCCAAGACGCATTACTGGAAGGCTGCCAATGGTTGCTAGTCTTCCCCTGTGTTTGGGTCGAAGCATGCGTAAGGTGACAGTATCAGTTGTGGCAGTTTTACGCTCTCTGGTGGGCCAGACCTGTCGAAACGCACACCCGTGGCACATATCGCGGAAGAGACAACGCAGGATGTAACGGCTCTGCCTAATAACCGCACAAACCGCTTCTCCGAACCGGCTTGCGTCATTTCTGGCACATTAGCTAGCTCTTCAGACTGGAAATGTCTGTAGCAGGGATGATGTTAACAGAACGTGTTAGCAGACAAAAAGGATATGTTTGACTGTTTTGACTAAAGACTTGGTAATCCCTGGTAAAGATCACAGAGAAAAGTGCATGGACAAAATCCACAGCTCTGGTGGCACAGTCTTAACCACTCAGTGGACCGCCCAAACGTATACCCCAATCTCCTCAGCCTTCTCACCCTCTCCCCCCTCCCCCATCACACACACACACACACACACACACACACACACACACCGTCGCTACCACCGCCTCCCTATTTCTCGCTTCACATAGTGCTCTTTTTTTTTCCCTCGGTGTAGACTTTGCCGAATGAATGCACCCGTCTCTAGGGAGTTTTCCACATCATCAAAATTCTTCAGAAGTGCCAGGCCAGCCTCTTGGCAAGGGATCTCGCTGGAGGTCCTCTCCAAGCTGCCTCGAATGCACGTGAGCATGGGGTTGTGCCCTGAGAGAGAGAGAGAGGTGGGTGGATGGGTGGGTGGGTGTTTAGGAGTTTAACGTCCTTTTCCACCATGTAAAGGTGATATCAAAGACGGAGCAACGAGAAAAATTTAGGCGAGCACAAATATTTGGGATTCGAACTCACGACTTTAGCATTGAGAGTCCAACCCTCTACCATTCGGCTATTCCGGCTCCCCGAGAGAGAGAGAGAGAGAGAGAGAGAGAGAGAGAGAGAGAGAGAGAGAGAGAGAGAGAGAGAGAGAGAAATTGCGACTGATTTCTAAGAAAAATAATAATAAAAAACCCTCAAAAACAGCAAAAACAGTCACAGCAACTGTTCACTAGTGAGCAAAAGTTTTCTTTACGTGGCCAGAATAAAGTGAGTGATTCGAACTCATGTTCTGAGCATTGAAAGTTCCATACTCCACCGCTCGACCCTCCCAGTTCCCCATGACATCCAAGAGCTAATAATGGGCATTTTGATTGAGTACAATAACAACAACAACAACAACAACAACAACAACAACAACAAATCAGCACAATACATCTTCACGAGACCAGAATAAAGAGACCGAAATCAAATCAGTCTATGAAATCCAAGAGCTAATAGCTGTATTTGATGTCTGTTTTAGATCGTTACTTCCGTAACTTTAGACGTGTGGAGCAATACCTGCATCACTGACTACCATTAACAACGTGTGCTAATTGGCATGCTTTGCGTGCGCACAAAATACAGCTGAGTGATTTCCGGACACAGGAAATGAGCGCACAGGGCAACTTTTATTGCCTGAGAAATGTTTTGCCTGTAGTAAAATGCTGGGCTTCTGGGCGTTCTGCGCACACAATCTCCTACTCACTTAGTTTTTTTCTTTCTTTTTGGCGTGTGTGTGTGTGTGTGTGTGTCTCTCTCTCTCTCTCTCTCTCTCTCTCTGAGGGTGAGGAGGGAAGGTGGAGACACTGGAAGGGATGAGGACGAGGAGGGGGAGGGGGTGTCGGTACATTGAAATAGAACTGGGGATATAAATGTTTTCCACCTCGGTCAGGAGTCTCTTCTTTAAAAAAAATCTGTTCCAAGTTGAGCTTTCCGCACAAATGCAGCTTCCCCAGGCTAGGAACGCAAAACACTCGCTCGTTTAAAAGAAGGAAAAAAATCCGCCACTTTTTGTTTCTTTTCTTTTCTTTGTTTAAACGAGAGGGTTTGTTTTGCGTTCTTTACGTATCCACCATACTGCGTTATGCACGTTTATGTCGTGCGTCGGGTTGCACGTGCCGGGACCCAAACACCGCACAATTAGCGTCTGTGGCCAACAAACCAGACGGGCCAACGTGCACGCCGAGAGAATTATTTCCCTGTAGACTCCCACTCAGGGGGAGCTGGAGTTACTTGCTCTGTTTTATATTGTACTTTTATCAACTCTCTCTCTCTCTCTCTCTCTCTGGGCCCACCACCTAAAAAAAAAAAAAAAAAACTATTACTGATAGGAATAGTCTTTGGCATGTTGTGTTGCTCAATCTGGCTTTGTCTGGCTGGTTTATGTTCTCTTTCTTTGCCAAGGTGTGCCGGAGAACCTTCTATTGAAGAATCTTTGATTTTACATGATGCGCGTGACCCCTACTGACACTCAGTTTAACCTTTCTGTCGACATGCACGGCGATCGAAAGACTTTCCCGCTTGACCTCAGCCGTGCTCGCTTAGTCCGATTCAGGACCCCTGAAAGGTCGGATAGATCGCAAAGGCTTCTTAAAATTAATATGCTTACGACCTAGATGCTTCCCTGCAACAGCTTGGATTGCAAAGTTCAACAGCTGATCGTCCAGTGGCTAATGCCTCACTTGTGAAGAGTGAAATCATGATCAAAACCTCTACTGCTGTCGCGTCCCGTTCAAAGTACGATTGTGTCGATTCTTTACAATTCTTAATCTCTTGACAACTTTCTTTGCGATAACTGGTCGTAATATTTTATGACTGCAATCCTTGGTACATTCCTGACATCTTGACAACTTTCTTGACGGTAACTGGTAATGATGTTTAATGATGGGTGCAATCCTTGATACATTCTCACATTGTGATCAGCCCAAACTGGCAAAAGTCAGATGTATACTGCTTATAAGGAACTAGTGTTTACTTATCAAAGTGTCAAGGGATCAAAGCCTGGGGAACAGGAGTAGTGCTATTGCACAATGCATCCTTCTGTAATGGCTGAATATGCTCCTTACCGCATTTTCATACTGAGATCAACAAGCCACCACACTCTTTTGTCTCTAATGTTGTTTCTTCTTGTTCTTCTTCAGCCTACGATTGAGTTACGAGGGGAGTAATATAACCGTAACGAGGCTTTCAAGCGCAATTTTATGTGAGGGAAGGGCCAAGCACATTTTTCAGCGTTAATGGTGTAGGAAATACTGCCTCAACGAGACTTCAGCGCAGGATCTTGCGCATGCAGTCGCTCGGTCTAGGTGTCGTAAACATGTAGAAAACAATCGCTAAAATTAATGACTGATTTACGTTTTAATTTGTAGAACATGGAATACAAACCTTATTCCTCATTCCACTGTGGATCTAAAGCTTGAAATTGGAATGTCGATGAATCACGACTGCCGTAAACGAAGCTGCTGCTGTGTAACAGCAAATAAAAGTAAGTCTGTGACGTCATTTTCGGGTGTGTGTGTGTGTGTGTGTGGGGGGGGGGGGGGTAATGGGACATTGACGCAGAATGGTTCTTTCCTTAAATGACGTCGATGAACTTTACGTTGCTGTTTTATTTTTCTTCTTCTTCCTATTCTGACGACACGTTGGATAATTATTTCTCCAGCATACAGGTTTTCATTCACCGTGCCCATACCCATTATCTAAAAAAAAAAAAAAAAATGCGCAGGACCATGCATACACTCAATTCAGTCTTTCTAGTTTATACCTTTCATAAGCTATCTAGAAACCACAATTTTTGGAAATTTTCAATTATATGTTTTTCAACGTTTCCTACACCCTTAAAGACAAGACCATCTGTTGTGGGTAATTACATTTTTGCTGGAGTGTAAGCGCTAATCAGCTAGCGTACATGATGGAAATCGTAAGTGATGAGAATTTGATGGAAATGTGTGTGCGTGATGCAAGCAAATTAGCTTTGGCAAGATTCAAGACATGACTACGTTTCTACTCTCTCATTTTATGCTTGTTAAATGAAATGAAATTACATTTCCTCTCTCTCTCTCTCTCTCTCTCTCTCTCTCTCATATAAATAAAGTTACTTCAAATAAAGTTATTTCGAATAAGGTTATTTCAAATAACGTTATTTCGAATAAAGTACCCCTATCCCCCTCTCTGTCTGTCTGTCTCTCTCTTTTACTGGCATTAGCATAAGGTTATATATAGTTGCTCTTCTGAGAGAGAGAGAGAGAGAGAGAGAGAGGAAGAAGAACACATTTCTCTCTGTCGTTTCATTCTACCGAGGAGACAAAGTATCAGAAACACTATCCGTTCACCAGGTCGGCCATCGTCTGACCCTCAGACTGACCACATGTCTGTGACCACCAAGATGTGCGACCAGAATGCGACCTAAGACGGACGTACCTCATGGGAACAGCTGGTAGACTGGAGCAAATCTCTCCCAGAAAGAGATGAACGACACCTCTACAACTTTCTGTATCTCGGTGTCTGTCCCACGAAACCCTCTCTCCGTTCACAGTGTCGGAGTCTCGGAGAGCGTTCCCTTCAGTTTTTTTTTTGTTTTTTTTGCGCCACGTGTCTGGAATACGCTGCCATTGTACTTCTGCGGGCTGCCAAAGTACTGTCATATTTTCAGACCTACCTTTTCCGTCAGGCCCTTGGCATTTCGGACATCTCACATGTCTGTGTTGTTCTTCTGTTCTGCTGATTGTTGCACTTTCTATCAGCAAGAGGTTTTGGGAAATTGAGGGTGGAAAGGAAAGTGTGTGTGTGTGTGTGTGTGGTGTGTGTGTGTGTGTGTGTGTGTGTGTGTGTGTGTGCGCGCTTAGCCCAGCGAGTCCATTTCTGCGAGAGCAGCGCTTTATAAGAATTATTATGATTATGATGATGATGATGTTGTTGTTGATGATGATGATGATGATCTTGCCTTTTTAAAAACCATCATCGGATATCTGATGATGGACCCAGAACAGGTCATAACGAGGACGATAATGATGGAGTGCAAAGGCCGAAGACATACCAACACCAACACACCCACACACATCCACCCGCACACCCACACACCCACCCGCCCACCCGCACACCCACACACCCGCACACCCACACACCCGCACCACACATGTCCTCGTACACACGCGTGTAGCATATTGACACCACGACTGACTTCCATACAATACCTCTTGCCTGCTTTGCCCTGCTAATACTTGTTTCTGCAGCGCTGGGTTAGTTTCATTGTTGCCAAGAAGGAATTGAATGATGATAATTTCACGCCAGACTCCCCTTGCAAATTGAGGAAGGTGCTGTGTTACTGGTATGTGTGGGGTGTGTGACACAAATGAAGCTGTCTGATAACTGGACGGCCACAGATCACAATCATCCAGTGTTTTATGCAACTACGTGCAGAACGTGGCACACCAAGGCTAGGGTGTGGTCTCGCTTTCATCATTTGGCTAGCTAGACCGACAGAAGCAAAATACTGATTGATTCTTGCTTGTGAATGAGGCATGCACTTTACGTTGCGGCTTGTGATAGAAATACACATTGATCGGATGACGGCTTATGCATGTATCTTCATTTGATGCGAGTTGCAACTTAAGCGCTTATTGATTACAAGGAGGCTAAAAGGATGTAGGTGTATGTGTATGTGTACATGTATGCGCACTCACTTGATATTTCCTTGGCAAGGCTCGGAGCCTGCTTTAGGGGGAGCAGGAAACCTGAATCGGTAATTATAGACGACGTGCATGTTTGCTAAGTCTGAAACAAAGGTCACTGTACCTCTGTGTGTGTGTGTGTGTGTGTGTGTGTGTGTGTGTGTGTGTGTGTGTGTGTGTGTGTGTGTGCCGTACGGTGTGTGTGTGTGTGTGTGTGTGTGTGTGTGTGCCGTACGGTGTGTGTGTGTGTGTGCGTGTGTGTGTGTGTGTGTGTGTGTGTGTGTGTGTGTGTGTGTGTGCCGTACGGTGTGTGTGTGTGTGTGTGTGTGTGTGTGTGTGTGTGTGTGTGTGTGTGTGTGTGTGTGTGTTGTTATTTAAAAGCTTTGTAATACGCTGATGTTGTAATGTATGCTTTGATTGCAAGTGGGCGTCGCGTCTGTGCCGAGACGCCGTGGTAACCTGATTATGTCCCTACTAAAGTGTTCTCTTTTGCACGTTATTGTGTGCAAAATAAGAGAATGAAGTCCTGTTGATATGCGTGCGTGCGTGCGTGCGTGCGTGCGTGCGTGCGTGTGTGTGTGTGTGTGTGTGTGTGTGTGTGTGTGTGTGTGTGTGTGCCAGAAGGGCAAGCTCGCCCATGTGTACTTTAAACTGAAAGATTTTCATCTGAAAGGCTCTACTCGCACAGCGAGCGGTCACAATTGAAGCACGCAAAATCGCTCAACCGTGTCCAGTGTACAATACTTACCACGGACTCGAATATCATATGGATAGAACCCGGGAGGCCTGCCGAGCCTTGTATGTTGATAATATTGATTATTCATCAGGGTCACTGGGTCACGTAAGGTGTGCGCAGGTCAAATACCTACCCATTGTCTGGAGTCCCCACAGCAGACGCCAACTATCTGCTTAAAGATCTACCCGGCTTACAAAATGGGTATACAGTGTGTTAAAACCCCGTATAATTGCCTGCATGTGATACAGAATCAGAGTGCAGAGTCAAATCAGTAACAGGTATAGCAAGTTTTCAGCGACTCGACGTACTGCAAGAAAAGACACGGAACAGCCGGTTCACGGTCGTTGTCCAAGGGCACACTGAAGCGAACTAGAGTTGCGCGCGGAGATTTGAAAGGTGTGTGTGTGTGTGTGTGTGTGTGTGTGTGTGTGTGTGTGTGTGTGTGTGTGTGTTCTCTCTCTCTCTCTCTTTTTTAAACTGAGGTGAACGGCTATAATGTATACCTGTGACATGGTTTACTGTGCGCTGTGCGAAGCTGCAGAGTTGGAAACAACAGCTCAGTTCAATCCAGTTGAAGATGATATCTCCGCGCTCAGCAAAGCACTCCACCCCATCCCGCATTTATCTCCCCAGTGGCATATTTGTTCCAATGTTGGTTTGGTTCACTTTAGGTTCCACCGTCGGCCGTTGCCTTTTTGCACACCTCATCTCTGCTGGCGGTCTATGGGTGGGTGGGTGTTTGGGAAATTTGACGTCCTTTTCCACCACGTAAGGGTGATATTAAAGACGGAGCAACGAGAAAAAGGCCAGCATAAATATTTGGCCCCAGTCGAGACTCGAACTCGCGACCCGAGCATTGAGAGGCCACCGCCCTACCATTCGGCTATCCCGGCTCCCCCTGGCGGTCTATGGAATAATGACCGGACGTGCGTCTCGAATTTCTTATCATTGTTGTTTTTCCTATGCGCAGACCATCCGTAATGCTTGCCTGTCCGCGAGGATGTCCGCATAAACAATAACATTAACACCAACCAACCAACAAACCAACCAACCAACCAACCAAGCAGCCACCACTCAACAACAACAACAACAGTGTTTTGTGTTTGCGAAATATCTTGATCCAGTAGATCTTTAAACCAGATGGTTAGGGCCTACGTGCCGACTCCCACCCGGATATGCTCGGGTGTACTCTGTGTGTGGCGTGGGATTGTCAGCAGTTGTTTCTTCATGAACAAATACTCGGCTGATGACGCAGGCTAGGCGAGGCCTACGTGTCTGGTACCAGCTAGAGGACATTATCACCATTTATGAAAAAAACAAATGAATAAAAAAAAAAAAGGGTTATGAGTGTGGATTACTGACTTGGCACGACGATAGTGTTGCAAACACGACCTGCGTTGTGACAGTGGTGATGGAAGGAGTGTTCACGGGTAACCATCGTATCTCTCTTATATATAAATGAAAAGTGTCCGTCTATCTGTCTGTAATGTGAGCGTAGTTACGGGAGACAGTGTTAGTTGCCTCCCTTGTGTGTTCGTCATTGTCGCGCATGCGTCTGGGCAATAAATGCTCTCCAACTTCCTGTAACGAACCTCATGGTTGTTATCCCTTGTTATTCATCGCAGTCCTGTCCACAACCACCCAGCCATCAACACAAGACACTGTCTGTGTCTGTCTGTCTGTCTCTCTGTATGTCTGTGTCCTCCAAGAAACTAATTTAGTTCTCACGTCCTAATCAACATTAGTGTCTGTTCTCAGAGGGGACCCCGGAAACATTACGGCGGAAAAAGCCTCGGAAAATCGGAGTTTAACGTCCTTTTCCTCCACGTATCGCCAAACAGGGAGACCAGAAAACACTTACAAGACAGATCACATCACCAGCCATGGCTGTACTCGGGGGTACCTGGAAAACAATCTGGCGGCAAATAATCTCAGAAAATCGGAGTTTAACGTCTTTTTCCATCACGTATCGCCAAACAGGGACACCAGAAAACACTCACCAGACAGATCAGATCATCAGCCCTGGCTGTACTCAGGCCTACCCCGAAAACAATCTGGCGAAAATAATCTGAAAAACATTCAGAGTTTAACGTCCTTTTCCACCACGTATAACCAAACAGGGAGACCAGAAAGCACTTACCAGACAGATCACATCATCAACCGGGCAAAACCGGGTACATCCGCAAGTACAGATTATATAGACGTGCCTAAGGAGTAGACCCACTTCTCATACGCGTGAGCAGTACAGTCGAGCGGTAGAGGTTTGGACTTTTAATGCTCGGGTCGCGAGTTCGAATCCTGGCTGGGAACAACAATAACAAAATCTGCTGGCTTTTTCCTCGTTGGCTTTTCACCTCGTGGTGGAAACGGACGTTGAACCCTAAATCAACAAACCAACCAAATAAAATCTTATGCGCCGAAGTAGGGCCCTTAACAGTGGAGTTGTATTTACGCCACTACCACTCGCAAACAACGTGTTTCACAGTGCGGGAGTGCAGGACCCGTCTCTGCATACGGAGGACGAGAGGGCTCAACTCTACATACTGATGTCACGTTTCATTTCTGTTTGTTTGTAATGTAAGGAGTTGTGTGCGTAGTGGTCCATTTCGGTGGTGTCAAAATGTGCGTAGTGGTCCCTTAAGGTGATGTCAAAATGTGCGTAGTGGTCCGTTTCGGTGTGTCAAAATGTCGTAGTGGTCCGTTTGGTGGTGTCAAAATGTGCGTAGTGGTCCGTTCGGTGATGTCAAAGTGTTCGTAGTGGTCCGTTTCGGTGGTGTCAAAATGTGCGTAGTGGTCCGTTTCGGTGGTGATGTGCGTAGTTCAACTGTGTCAAAATGTGCGTAGTGGTCCGTTACGGTGATGTCAAGTGTTCGTGTGGTCCGTTTCGGTGGTGTCAAAATGTGCGTAGTGGTCCGTTTCGGTGGTGTCAAAATGTGCGTAGTGGTCCGTTACGGTGACGTCAAAATGTGCGTAGTGGTCCGTTACGGTGACGTCAAAATGTGCGAAGTGGTCCGTTACGGTGACGTCAAATAGTAAACGGGCTAATTCCATAGTTGCTAAGCCAGCTTTCTTTTTAGAACAGTTTCGCTCGTGAGTGACAGTCTTTAGTGAGTGACAGGCGGCGGACAGTGGACAAAGAGCTGAAGGAAAACAAACTTACCTGGGGGACGCTGGAGAAGACAGCTCAAAACAGGCCAGAGTGGCGATCTTTGATGTTGGCCTTATGTGCCAGAGGGCACGAAGAGGATTATGTAAGTAAGTAAAATCGCTCGTGAGTGCGCCTGTACGCTCGAAATACTCTATATTGATGATTAATACGATTCCTAAGGCGATACAATGTTGTTTACACTTTGTGGTAGCGGTCGAACATTCAAATTCTACAACTGTTGTTACATTACTGGAGCGCTCAGTGTGTTATAGTAATTCGAGATTTTGTAATGATATATTTTTCTGTTTGTATTGCATCATGGTGCATGTGTTACGTAATGTCTTTTTGACCTACTTCTATTACTGTAATTCAAGATTTTGTAATATAACGTTATTTTCTTTCGTAATGTATCCTGGTGTGTGTAATATATAATAATCTACTTAACTGACTCCCCCCCCCCCAAAAAAAAAAAAAAAAAAAAGTATAAACAAGGTGGTTTGACTCAACGAATGCCGTACATGTTGCGACCCTGTAATGTTTTTGTTTTGTTTTCTGTTGTTGTTTGTTATTGTTGTTTATTTCTTTTTTTTTTCTTTATCCTTTTTTTTTTTGGGGGGGGGGGGTGGTAGAGGGGGGGGGAGGGGGATATGGGTAGGGTAGGCGGAGGGGGAGGGGAGTTGTCTGTGGAAGTCACGGTATCCAGTACGTGTGACAGTGGATACGGTGACAGCGATCGGCGAATTCTATCCAATCAGGTGCGCAATGCATCTTCCAGAGAAAGCAATCAGAGAACCCAGTCTGTCGTAACCGAATCGCCGGCCATAAAGACTGCAAGCTGAAGTCGGAAAACCCAGACCAGAGCGCGTCAATAGTCCACTTTTGGTCCCAGGCGTCGCCTTTATGAGTCTGCGGCCCTGGAAGACATACGCCAGTCTAGGAAACCAAAGGACATACCGGTTGGCGAGGCAAGCATTTTGATGTGGCCTGTGCGCGAGGGACACTTATCCACTACTGGTCCCGAGGGTTTGTTTGTGATTCTGCGGCCTAGGACGATATGCGGCAGTCGAGAAGATCGAAAGACGGACAAGTTGGCTGAAAGCCTCTGTGCATGTGGCCGAAGGACAGGAATACACAGGGCCTCAAAATGCCTATATATTCCCTGTTAGCCTCAGGCACCATAGTTTGGCCTGTACTCAGGAAGATGCAAGTATGAAGGAAGAAATGGAGTCACCGTAGTAACACGTACACTTCAGACTACATGTATTTTGGAGTAATCAAAGGACAAAGCAGCAAGCTTGCGAGGCAAGCATCTGATGTGGCCTGTTAGCACACGAGAATAGTCCACTTTTGGTCCAAGAAGACGCCAATTATGAGTCTGTGGCCCACCACGACATGCAATCCAGGAAATCAAATTCCCCCTCCCCTTCCCTGATCCACCACTCCCATCCTCACACACACACACACACACACACACACACACACACACACACACACACACACACACATATCAAGAAAATTTGTTTGCAAAACGATCATCTTCCACCACCCCTAAGCTCTCTCTCTCTCCCCCCCCCCCTCCGGGTACCCGAAATAAACACCAAACATGACCCCACGGTCTATGTGTGTCCTTACGCCTGTATTTGTGCGTGTGCCGTAGTAGTGTGACGCTAGACATCACCAAAACAGATCAGAACAATATATGAACCTAAAAGTCTTAAGAGCAGGGCCTTTAAAGGTCTAAGCTCCCAACAAAAAGCTTTCCGAAGTGTGAAAAAAATTTACAGAGTCGACCGTGCAAGCACAATCAACTCTGTCACAGTTGCAGAGTTTTCAGCGCTTCGGGGACCCTTATAAAACCAGTGCACGAGTTTGCCGTGACATTATTTGGCTTTTGGTCAGTGAGCGAGACACATCGCTACAGTGTCTAGCGGATGCTGAGTGCTGCACGATCTTTTTCGCTCAGTGTCAAAACGCAAACTGAGCTGTGAACCAGGCTGCCCTTGGCTTTCATTGGGGTTTCAGGGAAGCTGAAAACTCTGCAACTGTGACAGAGAGTTGACTGTGCTTGCACGGTCGACTCTGTAAAATGTTTTCACACTCCGGAAAGCTTTTTGTTGGGAGCTTAGATCTTTAAGAACTTGCACCCAGGAAACCCACAGTTTCCAAGAAATCGTTGACAACAAATCATCAGTTTCAATCCAGGCAGCCTCAGTGGTTTTGCCTTTTTCCTTTTGTTTTGTGGTGTTGTTTTTTCCCCCACCGATCCATATCTGCCCACTGTGTGGACAAAAGAATGAGTTAAGCAAGGAAGAGGGAAACTGGAGACGGAGCAAAGCTGTATACCAGCCTTTTGACGAAGCTGTGTAGCAGCCGTTTGACAGAGCCGTGAAGCATTAGATGCATAAAATATTAATGGGCTCTCAAAGCATTTTAAGTATCGTGCCCGTACGTGAATTGATTTAACGTTTTTATCGTCCGCAACCTCAAAGGACGGAAGTGAGGAAACTATAAGGAGAAAGGAAGGGAAAGAAGGGGGGGGGGATTAGATTTAGAGGCGGGCGTAGGAGACTGGGGGTGGGGAACTGGGGGTGGGGTGTTGATGAAGGAAACGTGAGAGGAGAAATGTGCTATAGGCAGGTGGCGATAATAATGGTGAGAAGGTATTTTATGTGTGTTACATTATGTCAAAGTTGAACTGTCTATCCCCCAACACACACACACACACACACACACACACACACACACACACACACACACACACATACTGGCACACACACACACTGGCACACACACACAGCCACCACCACCATTGATGCGTATGCGGAGTGTTGTGAAAAGAGTTTTACACATAATCATTTGCACGTAGATAATAGACGTCGGGTGAGCGGTGGTCTAATAGGTAGCGCGTTGGATTTAGCCGCTGCGCTACTGAACGGCCGTCACCAATGTCACGGCGATGAAGCGTGGGTTCGAGCCCAGGTCGAGCTTGTGATATGTGATACCGTTTTTTTTCCTGGCTTCCGGGCTGGTCATCGGGGGTTTCTCTCCGGGTTATCCTCCCCCAACAAAATTGTTAAAAAAAAGGAGGATAGGTATTGGGTGGCGCTGCACAGCGGCGACGCGCTTCCCCCGGGGGAAGCAGCCCGAATTTCCCGAAAGGGACAATAAGTAGTAAAAAAAAAAATCGATTTATTTATTAATTTTGAGTACTAGTCACAATCTTGACAGCCACCAGGCGGCTTCAGTACTGTCAGCTGTGAGAACCTCAGTTGCCATAATTTACACAGTACCCCGTGTCGGGCCAACTGTCACCATGCACAATTAGGGACTTACACGATAAACAGACCACATACGGCGTCCGACTTGAAATCACTGAAACGTAAACATCCATTCATGCTTGACATGCATCGGCAGGATAGAGGTTGACACCTTGTGCTCGTCCGGCCTACCAACAACTGTGTACCAACTTCTTTTCGACTCACGACAAAAAACCTACGATTCCTCAACACTGAATGCCCCCTAGCGTCACCCCTCCACTGCACCCCGTCAATCACCCCCTCCCCCCCCCCCTTCCACCGTTTCACCTGCCTGTCCACCTTTCTTCCAACGATGGCCGGAATAGAGGTTGACACTTTGTGCTCGTAAGTCTCATACCAGCTCATACCAACTTCTTTCCGGATCAATTGCGAATAAAACATACAATGCCACAACCACTTTTCACCACTTTTCACTCCCTCACTCCCCCCCCTCCCCCTCCCCCTATCCCACCCTTCCTATACCCCCCTCTCCCCCATCCATTTCTTCTTTCAAGAGCCAGGGCAACATTATAGCACCACCCCTTGCCTGCATGCGAGTGAGAGAGCGCGCGCCGCCCAGCACTGACTGAGCGAAGCTGGAGCATGGTGAAACTTGTTGTGATGTTGTGTTGCATGTTTGCCCTGGCTAGATTGATGATGAAGAGAGAGAGAGAGAGAGAGTTGGGCAACAACTAACGAAAAAAGCGGGAGGGAGGTTACTGTCATGATGTGTCGAAGTTCTTGGCTGAGGCGGGGTTCAGTTGAGGCGAAACGGTTCCCCCCGCTGCTAGCTTCAACATAGTGCGCTTTTCTTTCAGTGTCAGCGAAGGACCGCTGTAGCTTTAACGTATGTGGTAGGAAGTGACAGACTGTCTTTCGGGACTTTGTCCATGCTAAATAAGTCATGGGCGAGGAAAAACTTCCGCATTGAGAAACAGACAGACAGACACACACGACTGACCAAACAAGGAAACTGTACTAGTGTATGTCAGTCCCATGTTGCGAGTCTCGCAGGAACAGTCACACCGCGGAACTTACCACATTGTGCTGGCTTCAAGTCCCGTGACAGGTTAGACTTCGATTCTCTCAACAATGCATGAAAAGAAAACAAGGCACTGGCAAAGCCACTCAAGCGGAACGGCTCGGCAAAGCCGTCGAGGTTGACTAACTAACCATACACTGAGGCAACAAGCTTGTGTATCGGTTGTAACTTTTCCCCTTCAGCACCGTAATCGAACACCATCGTATCGAAGGCGCGGGGGAAAAATATATTGCAGAAACTCCAATTCTTAGCCGCATGAAAAGGTGAACGAACGTGATTGTGCTCGACCTGACTGGAGCATACGCCCAAGTTTCAATTGCTTTGCGACTTGCACTCCGCTTATATTATTCTAATCGCTCAGTCGTGTGCTTGGACAGGAGAATCAGGCATTATATGGATCTCAACAGAAGACGGGCCCTGTGTGTAGACCTATTGCTCGCCTGAAGTTGCACGGTGTTGCATGAATTAGGCTTGGCGACTCAGCCGGTCCGTCATAGTTGGTCGCTGGTGCCTTGCTTGTGACAGAGAGAGAAAGAGAGGGAGCTCTAGCCCCAGACGGCAAAGCAGGAACGTCTCACAGTGGTTTGGTCGGCAGCCCTTCGATCGTCCGTTGCTGGTGATTTCTCTCGGAACACGTTACTTTTGTCCGTGGCTCTGATGTGACGGTGTCAGTCTCACAGTGACTTCGATTCGTAAGGTAAGTTAACCACCTTCACTTCGCGTTTTGTGTTATCTGTTGTTACTGGCAGCACTTGCTTATTACAGCGACAGTGAACCTGTCATTTTTATAATCAGTGCTCTTTAAATGTGTCTTTTTTAAAATCCATATTTACTTAGCGACTTAGTTCTGTTCTGTCTCAGTTACAGACAATTAAATTACAGCTACCATAATGCCGTTTCCGTGGAGTCAGTTTTATCCAGCTGCATGTTTTTCAGTTTTTTTTTTTTTTTTTTATACTGTATTGCAACATTCCTGTTGCCATTTCTGTAGAGCACGGGGCATTATTGTAGGATCTACTCATTATTGCAGGATCTACTCATTATTGTAGGATCTACTCATTATTTACTGTGACGATACCTCCTGCTTGTAACCATATATCGGTTACTGTACTATAGACACTCCGTGATCTCCAGGACAAGATCAGGACAGTCACTCTCGTTCTGATTATTAACTCGACGATCAAAACACTAAATTCAAATCCAGCATGTTCATGTTTCAAACGAATGTGCACCATTATACTACTGTTTCTGCTTTTTCTAAAATTTTGTTTCTCACTACAACGACAATTACCAAACTTTTTTTTCGGCTGATGTCAGTCGGAGACTGCCATCTGTCCACAACCGCATTATATCGTTCTAATGATCTCTCTTTCTGTCTCCATTTTGTTTGTTGCCTATCAGCATGGTGCCGCTCTATCTCTGTGACCGATATTTCTACTGACTTTTTTTTTTTTTTTTTTTTTGCTCACCAGTTTAGCTTTATTGTTTTCAGAGCACGCAGCTGGTTACATCAGATAATACCAAACTCATTCTGAACATTTCAGCCGTAGCTCCGGCGGTCAATCCGATGTGAAAGTTTTACGGAGTCGCTATTATATGTACGCGTGTTTTTGAAATCCGATATGGGTTTGGAAAAGAGTAGTCTTTGAGGGTATCAACAACCGTAGAGGCGTACATGAGGTTTCAACGACGTTTTTAGTCTTGTTGGTATTAAAAGAGCTGTTTCCATCTTTGCTAAGCCAAATTATGTTTTGCGTGGCGTCAAGTTCAGCCCTAAATAACTCATAACTAACCAACTTTTGTTTTGGAACAGTTTCACTCGTGAGTGCGCCTATACTGACGCTCGAAATACTCTGTCTTAATAAGAAGTAATGCTTTTAATGCGATACAGTGTTGTTTACACTTCGCGGCTGAACATTCGTATTCTACGATAATAGACATAGTACTGTTACATTACAGGGGCGCTGAGTGTCGCCGCCGCGTCATCGACTGCGTTTCTGTTGGCTCAGTGTCAGCATTACAGACGCTGTCACTGTCCAGGTGTCTAAGTGGTGTGATGATAGATAGCACAAATTGACGAAAACAGCTCAGAACGATCTGTGAGCATCTAAATGGTAGCATGCGCAAAGAAACTGCGCAGACTGTTCATTTTACAGACAGTACAGCGATTCGTTATACTGGCTGGTTGCTAGCTTGACTGGTTGGATGACTGACTGACTGACTCAGTGATTGATTGATTGATTGATTGATTGATTGATTGACTGATTGATTGATTGATTGATTGATTGATTGATTGAGTGAGTGAGTGAGTGAGTGAGTGAGTGAGTGAGTGATTAGTTACTTCAGTCGTTGAATTTCTTGCCCTGTGTCTTCTGTTCGTTCTGAGCACAGTGTTATCAGTAGCGTTACCGACTAACACAGCCTACAATCGCCGGTCTTATGATTTTTTTTTTTTTTTTTTTAAAGAACATTCTCGTTCCTACGTTAGTGTTGTCCTGAGTGTGTCGTTAAAGGTATCATGTTCTACACTGACAGATATTGTTCTCACGGTGGTAACTTGTCTCACGCATAACTATTCTTATGCGACTGGCTCTCTCTCTCTCTCTCTCACACACACACACACACACACACACACACACACACACACACACACACACACACACACACACACACACAGAGCTGGTTGCAAAGCAGCACCGAAAGAAAACTATGTACATCATACATTACCGATGTTAGAATAATCAGTACATACCTAGTGAACTAGGGGAGAGAGAGAGAGAGAGAGAGAGAGAGGCAATTTCGCATGCGGCGAAGTTAATCGCAGAAGCTTTTTAGCAGCGGCTCTCGCCCAAACTGGCATTACTGAATAATCTTTGTGCTTCACTTGAAAACCTTCCAGCTTGCCCCATAATCACTCTATTGAGCATCACTCAAAAAAAGATAGTTGCGCCACTGGGTAAACTCAGAAACTAGGGCATAGTTTCACGTTTGAGACAACACCAGGGCAACGCAGCTATTTTCACGCCGCTATACCACGGGGTGTAATCAAAACGGATGTGAGTGTTTCTGGTGCTACTCTGCTTGAAAAATTTGACGCTCTCATGCAACGTCATACTTATGTATCAAAGTCCGTATGTGCGTAAGGCTTTCTGAGGGGGAAAACTTCAGCTTACAAACCTCTAAGGTTGTTTACCATATGAATAGATTTCCTTTTGTCATTTGCAACCATTTTCGTGACTTTGCGGCTTTCAATATTGTGACCCAAGTGACTTGATTCTGATACGGTCTGAGGCGGTTTGTGGTCTAGTGGTTAAGAGACTTGTGACCAATGCGAGAGGTCAGGGGTTCGAGTCCCACTCGGGGCAAAGAATTTTTCCTTCTCGTATGTGGCGCCGTTCATTCTGGCCGATCGTCGGGGGTTCTCTCCGGGTACTCCGGCTTCCTGCCCCTCTGCTTTGGAAATGTTCAGCCCACCAAAATTTGAAAAATAAATGCAATTTCAAATTTCGAAATTTAAATAGCTGAGCTGACCCTTCGCACCACGTGATTGTAATGTGTTTATGTCCAGTGTGTGAGAGAATGCGTGTGATTCACGTGAGCGTGCGTGTTGGGTTCAGTTCGCGGCGCTTTGAGCCGATTCATGAAATTGGTAAAGCGCCTATACAATACTCATTATTATAATTATCATTTATTATTATTAAGTGCATTCGATGAAAAGTTTTCCACAGCGTCGTTGTTTTATGCCTGACAGATGTATTGACACTTTGAATATTAACATGTAGACGTCTTTGCGGAGTAGGTTAGTTAGTTAGTTATTTAGGGCTTAACGCCGCGCAAGCAACAAAGGCTAATTCGCGGCTCATGAAAGTCCCTTCCTGCCAGGTCCAATAAAACATAAAAATTCCCACTTTAAAACAAGATGTAAATAAATATGAAAAATCTATCGGGTCTTAAAAAAAAAAAAAAAAAAAAATGGGTGGTCAGTGAAAGACTGATTGTTTGAAGTCTATAATTTATAGAACAGGTTGACCTCTTTCAGGAAACTGAAGATGCTGTCGGAATTGCGGAGTAGGAATGCGTTAGTCAATGTTGTTGTCTGGCTGATAACCGGCCCCTTTCTCAGTGTCACGCCGACAAACAGAAGTCCGCTGGCAACACTCGGTGCTACTCAAATTTGCAAAATGGAAACACCAAGTGCTACCGCTTAGAAACACTCTGTCTTTTGCGGCGCTACTATTTGGAGCGGAGTAGAAGGGAGTAGCACCGGAAACGCCAGCCTCCATTTTGATTATACCCCTTGTCTTACCGCTCAGAAACATTCTGTCTTGGAGGCGCTACTATTTGGAGCGGAGTAGAAGCGGAGTAGCACCGGAAACGCTTGCCTCCATTTTGATTACACCCCTTGTATTGCCAGCTTGATAGTTTCGGTGGGCGTTCTCCGGCTGATGGCCGTGCAGATAAGAACGGTAATATTTGTTCGGTAATAAGCTCGCTGTTTAAGAGTTTTTTAAACCGAGACTGAAGGGCACTTGCCTGTCCATTTATCGCAATCTCTTTCGAAGGGCTTTTGTGAGGTATACAGCCCGTATGCCTGAAGTTGTTGTGCATTGTAGAACTCGCGAGATGACACGTTTGACACTAGAAGGGGTAAAATACCTGGATGAGTGGTTCTCGTCGCGGAGAACTGTACTCTGATACCAAGAGTCACTAGAGTATACAAAATATAGCCCGTGCGTATCCAGAAAACGCGAGACAAATTCTCTTGGTTTAGATATTTTTATTTAACCAGTATTGTAATGCGACCCAGAACATTGGATGCTAGAGTGTGTGTCTTTGCGTGTGAGTAGTGTGTGTGTGTGTGTGTGTGTGTGTGTGTGTGTGTGTGTGTGTGTGTGTGTGTGTGTGTGGAGGGGTGGGGGTGGGGAGGGGGCACTCTATTTGAATTTCTTCTTGGAGATAATAAAGTAATTTGACTGGCTGATTGAATGGTTGATTCAGTGATTCATTATTTTTTGACATGCTGGTATCTGCCGACAAATGGGTGAAGGGGCCTTAAACGATTGCAAAATTATTCAGGTCGCTGTATGGCCTGTAACAAATGACGCCTTCGTGTACACACGCACGCACATACATCAAGTGTGCACGCTAAAAATCCCACGTTCATCTTTCGAAGAAGAGTAGGCTGTGGCCGGTGTCGTGGTAAACAGAAATACTGTCGCACGCACCAGAGTGAATAGCAGCGTGGAGGTTTGCACATAAAGTAGCGCTTAGCGGCAGCAGGCTTTCACTGCTTAGTCCTCCAGCCCTGCGGCGCCGTGAGCATTTCAGTAGAGATGGATATGTGCGCCGAGGAGAAGTCTACCATACCATACCATACCATACCGTACCATACCATACCATACCATACCATACCATACCATGTTTGGCCATCGCCACTACCGCTCTCAAACAAAGTGCTTCATAGTGCGGGAGTGTAACTGCAGTCTCTACGTCCGCACAAGAAGTCGGCTGGTTGGTTGCTTTTATGATTTAACGTCCTCTTTCAAGACATAAGACTGATATCGATGATAGACGATGAAAAAGCCAGCAAACTGTTTGGTCCCCAGCCGGGAATCGAACCACCGACCCAAGCATTAACAGTCCAGCGCTCTACCATTGGGCTACCCATATATATAATATATATATATGAATGAAAGATATATACTTCATTCTGTTCCGTACAATTTTGGCACCGCTTGCAACGACGCCGCAGGTTGTATTGCTGAATTTCTTACGGGCGCACAGTTCAGGAAGTGCAAGGAACTAGGAAGTGATTCGAGCATAATCTGTCATCTATCGTGAAGAGTGAACTTCACCTCAGGTATCCGCACTCTACGGCGTAAAATCGAGTACGCCTCTCGTGTTCTACATAAACGAAAACTGTGCTCTCACACATTGTTAAACACGCTGCAGGCTTTGTAGTTGCGCAAAATACATGCATCTGCACGCAGAATGGTTATAAGCTGCAGAAAACAAAAGAAAACAACAACAACAACAACAACAACAACAAAACAAACAAAAACGACAACGTGTATTTCGATTCGCACGGGCTATGTTGTACATTCTGATGACCCGCTCTGATGGCAGTCACGGCAGGAAGGATTTATAAAGTATACGGGATTAATAAACCATAATGCGGTAATCTCTTTTGAGTAGTTTGGTAGTAGGCTACACCAGTAGCACGAAAACGCGAGCAAGCAAGTAAGCTGGGATACAGAATCAAGCAAGCAAACAAACAAACAAACAAACAAACAAGTTAGTTAAGCTAGTTATTTAGGGCTTAACGCCGCGCAAGCAACAAAGACTATTTCGCGGCTAAAACAAACAAACAAACAAACAGAACTCAATGAAATCTGCAGGTCACGTCCTCAGCGAAATTGCCACTCAGCAGTCTATTTCAAGCTTTACACGGCTTGGATTTTTCTCTTTGGTCAGTTTTTGCAGCAAGAGCATGCAGGGTTACATATATACATTGATATATACCCGGGAAATCAACATTATCGACCACCTTTTTTATTATGCGTGTACTTCTGACCTATAGGGCCTGTAGAACAGTTCAGTAATAAGGATGCAAAGTTTACGGCACGTCTTTTGTCACAAATACTAATCGGGACTACATCTACTGCTGATTATAGAAACGTTCTCGGTTCTGCTGTATGAAATGATCGATTCTGTCCGCGCTCTCTCATTACAGAGAAGATATACTGGGTTTAATGAGGGCACTTGTGGAAGTTCGCGAGTCGACGCAACAGGATCGTAACTCACGTTCGCTTATGCCTAGGTCATCTGCGCCTTGTCTTCCCTGACCTATTTAAGGCTCCGGGAAAAGGGCACTGGGAAAGTTTTATTGGATTGATCCTGTCCGTAAATACACAGTAAATTAGAGGCTCCCGTCTACGGTCCCTCAGAAAGTTTCCATTTTCGTCCTGAAAAATTACTCAGTTTTCATGCTGGGAAGCACTGTCGCAAGACAGTCGCAAGACTCGACAATCGCTGACAAGACGTTTCGAGTTGTAGCTCCGCCCGGAGTTGACAAGCCGGGCAGCTTCAGATTCGTCGAGACCTTCCTGTTCTTGAAACTGTCGGCCGTTTTTGGTAGCGGAGATGGGAATCGTGAAGTTCGCAGACATATAATGCCAGTCGTTCGGGCGGCTGTGTTCTGCTTTCCATTCGTAGGGCTTCGATTATCTTGTGGACTTGTCAGTCAGAACCGGACTCCCGGCGGAGTTTTATTCCGTGATTTCTTTTTATAGGTAAAGTGGGCTATTTGGAGAGAAGATGAGGGGTTGGGGGGAGGTGAACGGGAAAATGGTCGAGTGAAGTGAGAGAGGGGAGAGGGGGGATAAGGGTAATCTAAGATTCATCTGAGTGCAGGTGGGAGGGAGATCATTTGTTGCGCACGGCAGGCATTATTGCCCTTTGCAAATTGGTAAGGCGAGAGTGGGCATCACAAAGCCATGCAGAAATGTGCCATACCTCAGACAGACGAAATGATGCGACAAGTCACAGAAGGTTCGTTCAGACTAAACGGTGATAGAGAGAGAGAGAGAGGAGGGGGAGGCGGGGGGCGGGAACGGTGGAACTAGGTTAAGTAATGGAAGTACAGTTCCGGGTGCTGCGGTTTGCATTCTTTAACCTTACAACACACACACACACACACACACACACACACACACACACACACACACACACACACGCACGCACGCACGCACACACACACACACACACACACACACACACACACACACACACACACACACACACACACACACACAACGTAGCACTCACACTGACTCGATCAGTGACACCTTATGCCTGATACAACGAAGCCCAGATCCCCCAGTATGACTTCTTCTGTCTGTCCAGTTCAGCGCTAAAGCCAATTACACTGATCAGCCCCAAACCCCGCGGGAAGCGGCTGATCCGCCTTTACTAGGTCTATGCGTTCACTGACCAGACCGTCTTCATGCGATTGCGGCGTTTGCCTTCCGACGGACTGGCATCATGTAAGACACAACACAACAGCACACAGTGGGTGTAACGCTCGTCACTCAGTGCTCACTTTACACTGATTAGCCACACGTGGGTCGTGTAAAAGGGAAACGCTCAAGCATTGCGTCTCTTCGGCAACCGTCCATTCTGTAGTGCGTACTTGAGCAGTTTCCGCAAATTCGGAGGAATGTGCATCGACGGGTCCAGAACTTGAGTGTGCGTGTAGTCAGTACAGGCAGAGGGAGAAGTACCATGCCAAAGGTTTTGCAGCTACAAGAGGTAAGTACCGGGGATACAGGACTATTGCGTTTGTGTGTCTTTATTTGTATTTATCCATATCTTGATCCTTTCAATATTCTTTACCGCAGTAAGGGTCTCAGTTCGGGATACTCGTCCTGTTGGAAACGTGTTGTTTTATGTACAGCGCCATACAATTTCCTATTTTTTTTATGCGTGTGTAATTGTTCAAGTTCAGTTCCACTCCACTGACGGCCCCTCCCAGATAAAATGGGACCTTCAACGTGCACACTTAATATTTATGTGTGAGTATATAATTATGTTAAAAAAAAAAAGGCGAGAAAGGCACCGTGAAAGAATCTGCGCGTAAATTTTGACTCGATTTGGTAAGGAAAAATCCAAAACCGAATCAAGGTTTTGCCGTGTTTGTTGTTGTTGCTTTGCCACCTGGACTGAGACGGAATCGAACCCGTGAATAGTTATCCGCTGAGAGGACCGCGGCTTAAACCAATGCAGGCCAGATTCCCTTGTAACCATCCTCAAGATCAGTGGTTGACTTCGTGCCATTTCTCGAAAACAACTCAGTGATATGTGTAAACTAAAAAACAACAACATCAAGAACTTGACGAATGATAATAATAATAATGACGAATACTTATTTGCGCTTATTCTCTGTGAGCTTTCAGCGCTTACGGAGGTAAAATAACTAAAAGAAACTAAAAACTACTAGAAAGATAAAAAGCGCTAAAATAGCTAAAAGAACACACACACACACACACACACACACACACACACACACACACACACACACACACACACACACACACCAATAATAGTAATAACACACACAATAATAATAAGAACTACTTATTGCACTGCAACGGCAGTTTGTGGTTGCCACTACCGATATGAACTGTTGACGCTCGTATAGCAACAAACGCACACTGATAGTGCTGATTTCAATATAGAGGCGGGTTACCATTGCGACTGGGAGACTGAGTGGACTCCGGACTAAGGTCAAGGTTGCCAGATTGCACTCACGTGAAGCCGTCACGGCTCGCCCTTGTCACTGCCTGTCACGGCCACGTCTTAAAATAGAAGCTCCTTTGTTTTCTGTGTAGTATAGCACGGTCAGTTTTCGCCTAGTCGTACATGTGTACACCACACACACACACACACACACACAGAGAGAGAGAGAGAGAGCAGGGGAAGGAACTCTAGTGTGAACGAACGCCTCTGGTTTCAGCCCATAATCTAATTAACGCCGAGAGCTAAAAGCAAAAGCGCCTCACAGGCAGAAACGGGAATAGTACCTCCCCAGTCTGGCCACGCTCGGCACCAATTAGTGCACACACGCTCACACACACACACACACACACACACACACACACACACACACACACACACACACACACACACACACACACACACACACGCGCGCGCACACAGCACCAGTTTGCCACCAGCACCTAGCCAGTACACGAGAAAACCTTTCAGTCAGAAGTAAGTTGAGGGATCGCGTTTCTGAGGTAAATAATTTGTTTACCGGATTTGCCATCTTCAAGTTCCGGCCAGAATTGAACTTGAGCAGAAAAAAGGCATAATTATCTCTAAAGTACACTACAGTAGCATCTTTGTGATATGTGAAAAATCAAACTATGGTGTACGGAATTCTACGGCAACATTCGCTGCTTAGCTACGAGTGCCCTGAAAAACTTCCTGCAGCAGACTGGAGAGTGTTGAAAGAGCTTAGAAGGTGTTTACAATCCATGGATAAGATTGAAACCGAAATGAAAGTTTAATAGGCAAACGCCGGGAACTGAAACTGCTTGAAACACTTCAGGGGCGCTTCAAAGTTTATCAGTCGGCTAAGCTTCAATTTAACGCAAACATCTAACTCAAATTACGCCGTGTATTGGCCGGTTGTTTTTTTTTCGCAAGAGGGCCGGTTTTTCGTGTTTATGAGGAAATTACAATTACTGTATTACTCATGAATTTGCACTCATAAAATTGTTTCACCAGTAATGTCATTAATGCGGTTGAAAAACCGCTGATGTTCTTACATACTCTGTCACAAATTTCATCAGCATTTTGTGCTTAAGAGGATATAACGATTATTCTTTTACCAGTTACTTTTGCACTTGTCATTCATAAAATTTTGTTGTCAACAATGTCGTCAGCCTATTTCCTACCGCGAACAAGTATCCCACATTTTTTATCCGTTTCCGGTTTTGACCCTGTATGCGAAATTCAGGCCAGATTAACGGTTCCTTGACGGCTCTTTCTGTAATAAACACGAGTATGTGTGTTTTAGCCAGTGACTGAGTATGTGAATGTGTATGTGTATTTCCATGGTATGTTCGTGTATACATGTGTGTGTGTGGTGTGTGTGTGTGTGTGTGTGTGTGTGTGTGTGTGTGTGTGTGTGTGTGTGTGTGTGTGTTTTAATCAAGAGGAGCAAAGCAAATTCTTCTTAATTGTAACTAAGAAGCAAATAAATCTGTCTTATCTTATCTATAATCAGAGCACAACACTCCCGCTGAGCCAACTTTAAATCCATGATCATTGATAAATTGATTAATTGTTATGATTTGTTTTTGGTGAGGCTACTGGTGTACAACCCCAAACTTCCATGGAAGGAATTGAGTTCACGCAGTTTGGAAAACCGAAAAAAAAGAAAAAAAAAAAAAAAAAGGGTTTCGACATAGTCAGTCACAATTTTCACCAATCGCTATCAATGTTAAAGGCCCATATCTTGTAGTCATTATTATTATTATTATTATTAAAGATTTGTCGTGCTCACAGATCGTTCTGTGCTGCTTTGGTGGTTTCCAGCTTCGAATCAGCGCCAGCACAGTGGCAGCATCGCAAAGGAAAGAGTGACGAGCCAACAGAAGGCCTCACACGGCGACGCAAATATCAAGGATTGAAGAAGCGGCACGGTCGACGGCGGAGTAGGAGATTTGAATTTTTGTAGGTTCATAAAGCCTGTAGACGGCGCTGTCTCGCATTCAGAACTCTACTTATAGACAATCTCGAGCGTGCAGGCGCGTTCACGAGCGAAACTGACCCAAAACAGCTGGCGTCCGTGAAATCTAGTGAACATAGAAACAACGCGTTGAAA
>JACVVK020000152.1:1252500-1277500 GCA_018292915.2 Batillaria attramentaria
CTCATAATCCACCACTCTCTCTTTCTACTTCTCCTTTTGCTACTCCTACCCCCCCCCCCCCAACCCCTTGCTCTCACGCACGTACACTGCTTACTTCACTTTCATTGGGACACTAACTGCCCCTCCTAAAAATCAATTTTCTTGAAGCAAACTTAGTTCTCTGCCTACACATTTTTTTTTTACCGCTGTTGCTGGCCCTCCTACAAGGCCTCATACTACTCTTTCACTTTTCATTCCCTTAAAAGACTAACCCCCCCCCCCCCTTACTCAGTCCTGCTGCAATTTACTCCCACACCAAAATCTACTACCACTACTGCTACTACCACTGCTGCTGCTGTGTCAGTATACGCTGCTGCCAAACAGCGGCCGAGGTCAGAGACAATGAGAATTTACGACTTATCTGTTGCCAGTGCACCTGACGTGAGGTGTCGTCTCTAGTTTATTTCGGTGGGGTGTATGAACCATATGAGCGTATCCGACACGCATACTGTTTGCACGTGCAAGTCACAGGCGTTGTCAAGGCAACCTTACAGCATTCAGTTTACTTGAACCGTTCACGCGCGGATCCAGGCTGAAAACGTCGAAACTGCAACTGAGGGGGTCGCCGGTCAGTTTGGATGTTAAATGTGTTACCGATACTACTACTGCTACTACTACTACTACTACCACCACCACCACCACCACTACTACTACTTCCGTACATGTGTTTTTGTAATTCTGTTCGTATGAGAATCATGTATGATGCATTACTTGACATTCCTCCATACCCCAAATGGAGAGAAAGAAATACAATATTTGAATCTTTGAATATACTACCGTTACTACTACTACTACTACGGCCGTTACAACTACTACTACAACTACTACTACAACTACTACTACTACTACAACTACTACTACTACATCTGAAGTCAACTGAAGACAGCTGAAGACTCAGTCATGTGTAGTACAAATTTGAACAAATTCCAATGTTCAGATTGTTGACAGTGCTAGCAGCGACCATTTACCCCCTTATTCCTGTGTCGTCTGCTACATCGTATCTCAGTCTTGTGCCAGTCGCGCATGAATACAAAATAGTCCCGGCACATCAGTGCCAGGGTCACTGATTTTTCACTCTTTTCACTATTTCCTGGCATGAAACTTATGCCGATACAAACAGCCCCAGATTGCCATTGTTTTTTTACTCTGCACACGAATTTAAAAAGGGGTAAAAAATTCTGGCGCAATTGTTACTACATCCCCCGGAAGCTATTAGTGGCAAGTAACCTTAGAGCGTTAACCCTCCCGAGACAGTTTGGGCGTACAAGGGGTGAATAATAATAATAACAATGAGTATTGTATAGGCGCTTTACCCAGTTTCATGAATCGGCTCAAAGCGCCGCGAACTGAACCCAAGACGCACGCTCACGTGAATCAGACGCATTCTCTCACACACTGGACATAAACACATTACAATCACGTGGTGCGAAGGGTCAGCTCAGCTATTTAAGTTTCGGGATTTAGAATTGCATTTAGTTTTCAAATTTGGTGGGCTGAACATTTCCAAAGCAGAGGGGGAGGAAGCCGGGGTACCCGGAGAGAACCCCCGACGATCGGCCCGAATGAACGGTGCCACATACGAGAAGAAAAAATTCTTTGTCCCGAGTGGGACTCGAACCGCTGACCTCTCGCATTGGTGACAAGTCTCTTAACCACTAGACCACCAACCGCCCCCGGAATCAGAATCAGCCGCTCCTGTGGCTGCAGTAGATTGTGAGTGCCAGCCTTTATCAGCGGCTCTAGGCAGCTGTTGCATGTGCCGCCCGGCCTGCTCCTGCTAGTAGCTTGCTGCCTTTTGACATTCACCACAGAATGTGTTTGTCCCGATAAAGAGTCAGTGATCCTGTCTGTGAGTTTCCCATGCCACCTGTAAGCTTTCCTTGAACCCTGCAATTCTTGTCTTTCTCTATTTTATTTTCTCATTCATGTGGTTTTGTTTGTCTACTGGTGAATGTCAGGAGCGGAAGAACCGAGGGGAAGAGGGTGTGGTCAGGAGGTTTGAGGTAGGGGAGTGGGGGTGGGGGAAGATGTGATCCCACAAAAGGGGACAAAGCTGCTTAGCCACTTTTCAGAAAGAAAAAGATGGGATGGGGTAGGGTGGGGGTTTGGGGGAGGGTGGTACAACTAATGCAACTTCTGTAAAAGTTTCAAGGCTGAATTTAGCTCATAAACATGTTAAAAGTGAGCATATAATACAGTCACTTTGTACCGGCATGATTCCCCACGTCACACTTTGCCAGACATCTTCTCAAAACGGCCACTTTTCAACAGGAAGTTTTCAACAGGAAGTTTTCAACAAAAATATCTCAGGCCCACACCATGCTGCAGGAGTAATTTCCATACCAAGAGAAAGCTTATTTTCTGCACTTTTCAGATATTCCAATTACTCCATGTGGCCAACATCACCCAATGTCCCCTTTTTGTGGGAACCCATGACAGGGTGAGAGCTTATCTGAGTGATGTTCTTGGATAGTCAGTCTTGCTGAAGCTAGAAATAAACTAGAAGTAAACTGCATCGTACCTGGACGGTGAATTTTGTTTTGCATGGAAACTATAGCAGGGTGAGGTATTTTGGAACGTCGTTTAACACATTTCGTACCGCGCACGAGTATCCCACGTTTGTGACTCTTTTTCGGGTTTTGCCCTGTACTATGCGAAAATCAGACAAGATTCACGGTTCCTTGGTGGCTCTTCTTGCAGCAAACACGAGTGTGACCAAAGTGCACCACTCCCATTAAGCCAAATATAAATTATTTAAGATTTTGTAATGAGGCCACTTGCGCACAACCCCAGACTTATTTGGTAGGAACTGAGTTAAAGAGCCTGCCTGAGTACTGATGCTTTATTGTTATTTGAAACGTTTTCCTGCACCCTAAGTCCTGCTCCCTGGCCCGCCTTTCCAACACCGGGCCCTTCCCTTTCCCCAAAAGACCGTAATGCATCTTTTTCTCTTTTCTTTCGGTTCGTTTGTTTGAGATTCATCGCTTCAAACGCTTTTTTTGTTAGATATGAACTCACCCGTGCCAATTTGTCCAGTACTTGCTTCAGAATGAACGTGTTAACGAGCGAAATAATTAGCAAACGATCCAATGTACAAATTAAGCCGCGAAATAGTCTTTGCTGCTTGCGCGGCGTAAAGCCCTAGATAACTAACTAACTAACCAACCAATGTACTAATCAACCTTATCCTGTGGCCGCCGGCTTGGGCTTGGCCGGCTGGTGTTTTCGGTGTTTTGCAGACCAAATTATAGTAACCTCATCAGCTTCTACTGTCGTTTCTATGCTACTGAGAACGCTGGAAGCACTGATTAGTATCGACTTGATGAAGGTAATCTTTCCCCCTGTGGCCCGAACTACAAAAGTGGATCTGGTTTAAATTTGAAGAGTGCGTCAATCTCCGTCGCAGCCGTTGAGCTGCTGGATATTCAAGTTATACCTTGCATAGGGTTGAGATAATTTCTGAGCGTTAATATTGTCGTTATTTTATTTGTGTTTTTGTTTGTTTGTTTGTTTCTCAGTTTTGTAGTGTGTTTCTTTGTTGGGTCGTTGTTAAATCTGTCTGTAGCAGTGGCATGCCCAGTGTTCGCGTTCAGATCATTGTTCCTTGCTGATTTCCCCTTCTTTTTCGCTGCCGCTGATACGCTCATTAAATACACGTGTATAACCCCTTTTCATTCTTAGTCCTGGCCTTTTTCTCGTTGATATCACCCTTACGTGGTGGAAAAGGACGTTAAACTCCCAAACACCCACCCACCCACTCGAGTTTTTTTTTTTTTTTTTGCTCCAAGCTCACGTAACGCACTGACCCGTCCCAGACATCAGGTCAGTCTGCACGGACCGTCCTCGCAGCGATGATGCATGCACGCGACGGGGAATTCGCTCTGAATGCTGATCCCAGCGTCATTATTTCGACCAGCATGCATCGACTCGTCCCAAACCTCACAAGCATGCGCTCGTACCAGAAATGATGGAGCCTTTGCCAAACACCGCTCCTCCGCCTCATCACGTTCTACTTTTGATAGGAAGGACACTCTCTCGTAGCCATTCGGCGATGTTTGCGTCTGATCACAGCGATGCTCATTAAAGTTTGCCCGCCTCGAGCGACGCACACGCTGCAGATATAGCTCAATGAGCGTGTTTACACCCTCACGCGCCGATTTGGCTTTGGGAATAACTAGACACCCGTTGCTTCAGGGTACGGCAGGGGAAGAGAGGGAGAGATGTCAGTATTGTTGGCGGAAACTGCCAGGAGCCGTTAGCACCATGACGAATCGGGAGCAAGACCAGATAAGGGGGGGGGGGGGGGGGGGGGGGTGGGGGGGGGGGGGGGGGGCGGTTGGGGGGGGGGATGGAATAAATTGTTAACACTTTCCTACCGCGGTCGGTACCAGGTACCGACCAGTGTGGCCCGCATCACTGTCCTAGGTCGGTACCTGGTACCGACCACACCGTGGAACAAACTACAACGTTCAACCCCAATAACTGATGCAATTTTCATTGAAATTGTTCAAAAGTCAGTACACATATTAAACAATATATCATAAAACATGTCTCCAAATTTAAAGAAAATTCATCGAGAACTTAAAGAGTTATTAGCTTTAGAAAGCAGTAACCCATGCTCATGCCTGGAAAACGCTCAGGCAGAGGCTGCATGCGTGACCTAGATTCCTGTAGGGCTGAAAGTGTTAAAAGGAGGGGTGGGTGGGTGGTGGTGGAATAAATTGTTAAAAGGGGGGGGGGGGGAGGAGAGACAACGTCCGTCTCCACCCGTGTATAAATTGTTACAATAAAAAAAAAAACAACTTCTAAGACACGTAGGAAGAATGTAGTTCTGTACAGTTGGTGACATGCAGGAGAGGTGGAGTGGACGGAGAAAGCGGGTGGCATGGGTGGATGTTCAGGTCACTGAGGGTCTGGGACAAACCCGAAAATCTACCCTCGGTCCTGAGGTAGCATGCGGGCTGTCCCTAACCAGTACTGCGCACTAGAGAGCACGTGATTTTTCGGCTTCGTCCCAGTACTGTGTATGTAGTTTTCACTTCTTTTATTCAGAGGAAGGAGAACAAAGACGGTGGCAATGGTAGAAAGCTTGTGCAAATTTTGGACCTGCCGGGATTCGAACCCGGGACCCTGCTCACCAAAGATTAAGCCATCTGATCTAACTCCCCTAAATAAATAGGAAATAATTCAAAGTACTGCTATATGATTTGAGGAGAATGAAGTTCAGCAGAGGCGCCTTTGACTTGCCGGAGCCGGAGATGGGGTATTCTCGGCGCACAGCGACAAATAAACAAAGGTTGCAGCTTGTACTAGGTGTTAAATATCACCCTTATGGCAGCCTGTGCAAAATGTAGTAAAATATTCCCAATGGGGAAAATGCGCACATCGACAGTAATGCAAAGGTAACAGTATATTTAATGACTCCACGTGAGAAAAAAAAAAAATCCGTATGGCAGCATGTACAGAATGTAGTGAAATACTCCCAAAGCGCCACACAGACTCTCTCTCTCTCTCTCTCTCTCTCTCTCTTATAATACCATTATGTTGTACGTAACTAGTCGTTTAGTGTTCAATGGCAAGTTTGAAAAATGGTTATTGTAACCAACATGTTATACCGTTGTTAAATAAAGCATCAAAGTCAAAGTCTCTCTCTCTCTCTCTCTCTCTCCTCTCTCTCTCTCTCTCTCTCTCTGCACGTCTCTGTGTCTCTCTCTGTCTCTGTGTCTTCCCCCCCCCCCTTCTCTCTCTCTCAGCAACAGTCAATCATTTTATCGAGCTTCCGCTAGAGTTTCAACTGAAAACCAGGTCGCAGATTAGCAGACATTTTATTTAGAACGGTTTCGAAAAAAAAAATAAAAAAATATGCCATGGAGGTCAAAATCCATAATAAACACGGAAAACTTACGTCAGCGGCTGTACTTATATTTTGCGAGTGAGGTTCGAAATCTTGTGGATCGATGACGAAATGCATGCACTTGAAGTGCACATCGGGAAGTTGCTAAATTTGGTTTTAGAAGTGGCCTGTTTTGGGATGAGCAGTGTATCATACTGTAGTGTGTCGAACAGGTGTGGTTATATAATGCGTTATGGAGATCCCCCAAAGACTATCGTAGAGATCTCTTATCTTTCTCTTATCTTCGTTTTCCGCTTAACGGGGTAACTTATGTCAGGAATGTGTTACCTCAGAATACCCAGTACTATTATTATTAGTGTCATTGTTTTATCATAATTATTATCATCATTAGTTGTAGTAGCAGTAGTAGTAGTAGTGGTAGTAGCAGCAGTTGTAGCAGAAGAGGCAGGGGCAACAAAGGCAGCAGTATTTTCGGTAAAGTAGTTTCTTTCTTGTTGCTTTATTCCGTATTTGATTCCTCAGTTTTTAAAATCAAACTTCTGTTCAACACAGTAGAAAGTTATTTCACAGCACCAATGGCAGATAGAAAATATTCAGCGAAAGGCACCTTCTCCAGTATTTCCCAGCTGTCTGCCCGTGTGTCTTATTCACAGTACTGGTTTCGAAAAAGAACAAGCCGTTGGCATGAGAGATAAATGACTCTTCGTCTCACAAACTGTCAGACGATGAGGGCATGCTAGACTATGATATGTAACACCGTCATCAGTCTGAAAAAAGGGCCTAAGTGCCTGTTAAATGCATGGCTTTTAGACACTTTATCCAGACGTAGCTAGTCTTGAAAAATTAAAAACATTGGAGACACGAGATAGGCCGACGGGAGTTCTCAAGGTTGACTTTTTAATGCCATAAGCCTCTGTTGTCATAAATTAAGCCAGAGATGAAAGGGCCAAGCCCGAACTACCGCGCTAGGTGTTATGCAAATAACATAATCTCCAAGGGATTAATATAATGTTGGAATTGACCTAACGTTTATGTGTCACGTAAACACACAAACACTCGGATGCAAAATGTCATACGGGGAGCAGCCTGTACCATAGCGGCCATGCGTCATGAAGCTTGAATGTCAGTAAACAGCGGCTGGCACTGAGAAAAGCTAGTCAGTAGTCTAATAACTAGATAAATCCGGCAGTAATATGTCACTGAAAAAAACTGACGCCAGTCAGTCAGCACTGAGCATAATGACTAGGTAGATCGAGGGAGAATAGAGACAGCGGGAATTGTGTCTAATCTATGGCGCCATTATGACTTGGTGTGGCGTGATGGTCTCTGATTACCAAGACGTTGCCAAGACGGTGCGTTCCTCTTTTGCCAGTACAGGTGCTCGTGGTAAAAGGTCAGTGACATCTTGACATGACCTCACTCTTGGCACTCTTTGGGTCAGTGCCGCTGTGCCGAACCGACCGATCATGGCCGACATCGCTTTTTCTGGGCCCGTATGTAATAGTCGAGGTTAGGGCTTTTAGCCCTGGGTTAGAGTCTAACCTCGAAGTAAACTAGCTCTAGGGTTGAATTTTCTGTTATTTTTGTTTTAAATCAAGAAGCGGGCCCATTCCAGCAAGGTGCCTAAGCCGTTATAAGGATGTTTTCTTCCTTTCTTCGCTTCCTTTTTTTTCAAATTTAATTTTGCTTTTGGGTTTCTTTTGTCCTAGTCTGGGTTAGGCCCGTAGCCGTGGGTTAAAGTAACCTCGACTTTTACGTACGGACCCAGGGCACTACAGTAGAAATCGGCGCACAGCCACTCAGTTTGTGTAATGCACTGTGCCCCCCGCTAGTGAATCGAGCACGCTACATGGGGTATTCATTCGGGCACGCTATGCTTACAGACCATTTGAGGTTTTGCAAATATCGCCGAGACTGAACCAAGCCTTGCACAGTCATACGACACAGAAATGAAATGTTTGGTGCTGAGCAGTTTGTGTTGGTGTGTTTTTGTGTTCGCTTCACACTTTTCCTTTTGCGGCAAGTTTGACACGTGCCATAAAGAGAAATTCTTAGGTCCCTACTGACGTACTGGAGAGAGCTGAGGACAGCTACGTACATACAAACTCAGTGAAAGAAATGTCTACTTGAACAAACAAGCTGTGGGGTTACGTCTAGAAATACAAGTTGGTATTACGTTATTACGCAGCGTGCTTCATGAGAAAACACAACATGCGAAAAGAAATCTTACAATGACGTTTTTAGGTGCACTTTCGCCACGAACACCTTGCACCTGGAGTGCATGCAGCTGCTCCAGTATCTATCTGAATGGCAGGAACTTTCTTGCACCCCACAGCGATATATATATATATATATATATATATATATATATATATATATATATATATATATTTTTTTTTTTTTGTTGCTTCCAATTTGTTTGGTATGCTGGCACAAACGTGTCAGCTTAGTGTCTCTGGATGAATATCACATTCCAGATGCAGACCGGATCCATCTGATTGGATGCTGTGTGTGTGTGTGTGTGTGTGTGTGTGTGTGTGTGTATGTGTGTGTGTGTGTGTGTGTGTGTGTGTGTGTGTGTGTGTGTGTGTGTGTGTGTGTGTGTGTGTGTGTTCAGGTTGATCTGTGAGCTTGAAAAAGCTAAACACGTGTCTCATTAAAACTTCGTAAGAGTGAACTTGAACTTGTAACAGCTACACACTGTGCCCCCCTCCCCCTCCTCCTCCTTGAATCATCACATAACAAATGTGTTGTCTGTGCCTAGACTGATAAAAACGTAACTGTCGTTATGCCGGGCAAAACAAAACAAACAGTAGCTTAATTGTCTCTCAGACCTTCCAAACCCTCCACTAAATGTAGTTTATTTTTACAACAAACTAGGTCATGAACACACAAACAAATACGTACATTTTGCACAGCCGACGGGCTTTCAAGCGTGGCTGCTGCTACATCACTTGAATAACCTGTCAACAGCAAAACCTCACTCACTGTTTATTGTTCATTCACCCCTGGGGCCACATATAGCATACCGTCTTCGCTGATTTTCTCGGTCGAATACAGCTGGCTTTGAGACATGTCACACACACTGAGACCTCAATCGCATGTTATGAATAAAGAACGAGACGTTTTCTGATGGCTGAAGTCATAGGGCCGCAATCCATCAGCTACGCTGCATGACCACGGCGGTCAGTGAAGATGCCCTGTGTGCGAGCAGTCGAACATTCCACTTCTACGACTGTTGTTACGCTACTGGAACCCTCAGTGTGGTCGCCGTTTCATCAAGTACGCTACTGTTGGCTCAGTGTCAGATCTGTCCAGGGCCCGCATGTAAAAGTCGAGGTTAGAGATTTTAACCCCGCGGTTAGAGTCTAACCTCGAACCGGCTAAACTAGCTCTAGGGTTAAATTTTCTGTTTTTTTTTTTTTTTTTTTTTTTTTAACCGGGACGCCCATTCCACCATGGTGCCTAAGCCGTTAGAGAAGGGTTTTTTTTTTTTACCTTTCTTCGTTTCCTTTATTTATTTATTTATTTATTTATTTATTTTTTTTTTTTTTTGGGGGGGGGGGGGGGTCTTTTGTCCTAGTCTGGGTTAGGCCCGTAGCCGCGGGTTAAGTTAACCTCGAGTTTTACATGCGGGCCCAGACGTGTAAGTGGTGTGATGATAGATACCACAAAAACATCTCAGAACAATCATTGAAATGGTAGCATTCGCCCCTTTAACCAGAAAATAAGCTAACATGCTACTAGAGTATATAATGTATCAACCACGGTCTGCACAAGCTTGCTGTCTTCAATCCTCCACATGTCCAGCATTTGTTTACTCAAATGCAGTGTTTGTTCGTGTATGTTCAAGTATATAATCCATGCATGTCGTATTTATCTGTGTCACTGTATAATATGTAGACCAAAAGGAGAATACAAACCACCACCACCACCACCACCACCACCATCACCACCACCACCACCACCACCAACAACAACAACAACCTGACAAAAACAGCCGTGAGTTTGCTCATGTTTCAAACACATAGCATTACTTGATATGAACTGCCGTGGAAACTTTTGAATCTAAGTAGCAGCAGGAAGACTCCGCCATCTTGAGTATGCCCCGTCATGACTGCGGCAGTGCATTTTAGGGGTGGTGAAAGGTTTTGCTGTAAAACAATACGTCTGCATGATGTCAGTTCGCGGCGTGTGGTGTTAAGAGAGGTGTACGTACACCTAATCAGCGGCCCTGCAGGTGCTAAAGTCATGTTGTTGTCTCTTAAAACACTATTTATATAATGCTAAGTGGTGTAATTAGGCTGACAACAGCGCTAAAAGCAGAGAGGAGTATATTGTCTTTCGCCCGCGTAAGATGCTGAAATGGGTGTGCTAATGGTTGTCACTGGCTGCCTTTTTCCTCCTCCCCCCCCCCCCCCCCCCCCCCTCTCTCTCTCTCTCTCACTTTCCCGCTCACACACACACACACACACACACACACACACACACACACACACACACACACACACACACACACACACACACACACACACACACACACACTGATCTGCAAGCGCCATTAGCAAGTGGTTACCGGGAGTATTAAAAAGTGTGAACTGTTTTGACAACACACAATTTTCGCATGTTTTCAACCGTGTGTTTGATTGCGGCCAGGCCTCTAAATCACGTTCTGTAGACTGGGGAACTCTTACACAGATTTATCCTCCGCTACATCCGGGTCAAGTTCTGTTTGGAACGGGCTTTAGATACGTTATTTAAAAAAAAGAAGCTAGAAATCAGTATCAGAAGATGTACAGTACAAAACAGGAAGAAAGAGCGTAAATAACAAAACAAAACAAGCACGACATGGCACAACACAAGACAACACAACGTAAGACAACACAACATAACATAACAAAACACAACAACAACAACAACAACCAAATAAATAAATAAAACACAACACAACAAAACAGAACAGGACACGACAAAACCAAACCAAACCAAAACAAACCAAAACAAAACAAACCAAAACAAAACAAAACAAAACAAAACAAAACAAAACAACAAACTTTATTTATGGTATAACTTGGAGCTAGACCGTGTCGTGTTATGACGATGTTGTAGTAAAGTCGTTGCTTAGCAAATGATCATATCGTTTTAAGTAGAGCTTCAGTGGCACTACATGACTGGACCTGTCCACGCGAAACGCGGTCGGTAGTCTAGTGGTTAAGAGACCTGTCACCAATGCGAGAGGTCAGGGGTTCGAGTCCCACTCGGGGCAAAGAATTTTTCCCTCTCGTAGGTGGCACCGTTCATTCGGGCCGATCGTCGGGGGTTCTCTCCGGGTACTCCGGCTTCCTCCCCCTCTGCTTTGGAAATGTTCAGCCCACCAAATTTGAAAAATAAATGCAATTCTAAATCCCGAAATTTAAATAGCTGAGCTGACCCTTCGCACCACGTGATTGTAATGTGTTTATGTCCAGTGTGTGAGAGAATGCGTATGATTCACGTGAGCGTGCGTGTTGGGTTCAGTTTGCGGCGCTTTGCGCCGATTCATGAAATTGGGTAAAGCGCCTATACAATACTCATTATTATTATTATTATTATTATTAAGATATTGATACCAAAATAACCAAATCAGTCGTGTATACCAACTATTCTTCTAAGATTGCTACATTCTTTTCAGTGGTGTACAGAAGTGCTTCTAGCACTAAAGGTTAAAAAAAAAAACCACCAAAAACAACAACAACAAAACACAAAACAAACAAACAAAAACAACAACAATAACAACAAAAAATGACGTCGCCGTGCGCTGTGTTCCCCTTTCTTCATTCCTCTACCATAAGTTTGCAGGTCATGGATTAAAAAAATCCGTAATCGACCACACGTGGTCTGGGCAATTTTAGAGTGCGCATGCTCCAAGTACATGCGCACAGGAAAGTGAGACTCCTTTCACAGATGCTGTTCGAAGCATTTCGAAAGCTGACGTAAGTTTTTAAATCAAGAAAATCCAGATGCTGACAGAGCATAAATAATTTTCACATCAAAACGCGTTTAAACTCGCAGGTTTTCCGTAAAAAAAAAAGAAAGAAAGAAAGAAAGAAAAAAGTGAACTGATGTGTGTGGTGTATTTTACGTAATCGGGGATGTCTTCCCGTGAAAACTCTATATCTTCTATAAAACGAAACCAAAAAGCAAACACAAAGTGATGTTGAAATATTGATGAGAGCTGGTTTAAGATGGTCACCGCGAAAGATGGCATGTCCATTACCGGCTTTAGAACCGCATGTGCTGCAGAATTATTGGCAATGGCATCGGATCTGCGGCGCAGCGGAACGAGGATTAGCATCCATTCTCAATCAATTCCATATGCACAAAATGAAGAAGAAGGACAACATGAAATACCAGGATCTTTCAGTGGGCGTAGGCTAAATTCAGTTTATTTTAGGACTAAGCTGCGGCCAGTTCTGCATTAACGCAGCTCAGATGCTAGATTGACTCGCTAAACTTCCCCCATTTTCGCGTCAAACGAGGCGTGCATAGAAGCTGCATCGGTGGGTTTCTATTTCAAGTGACATGCATGAAACGCAGAAAAAAGACTTAGTGTCTACCCATGAGAGGTTAGGAACGGCACGAAAATAACCTGTCACACAAGATATGGGCACGGTTGAAGTTTTTCTATTAATTTTTCGCGTGAATTTTTGGCAGCAAATATTTATCACATGAATTTTCGGCAGTAAACATGTCACGTAAATTTCCGACAGTAAACATGTATCACAGCAGTAAACATATATCACATGAATTTCTGGCAGTAAACATAATTATATCACAGAAATTTCCGCCTGTAAACATGTATGTGATCCGTTCTCACAAAAGGGTGAACAAGTGTATGTTTATCAATACTGAGATATACACATATATATAGAAAGAAGATAAAATGCTCATTAATTTGATATGACAATAGCGTTTGTAGCCATACAATTGTGAATACAGCGGTCAGGTGAAGTTTGTGGTGGTGCTGGAGGTACACAGTGACCCCCAGCAATGTTTTTGTGTATTGCGTGGATTCCACGGGTGACTAACGTACCTTTCTCGGGGGAACGGGTCACATATTGCACGAAGTTTCGGCAGTAAACATGCATCACATGAATTTTAAGCAGCAAACAGTAATTTTCATCGCATGGATTTTCGGCAGTGGACACATAATTACGGCAATTTTGTCCTCGTCTGTGCGACTGTGATTGTGTTACGAGGAAGTTGACGTGATCGTATCAGCGTACTTAAAAAGACGTTAAGATGCCTGGGTATGATAAACAAGCATTTTCAATACAGGCCGGTTTGCTGAACATGAACTGGCGAAGATGAGCGCCGTCGAACTGGCAAACTGGCAAAAAGTACTTGTCACAGTACAGACATGGCAACTAGGAAGTAAACTTGGTGTGTGGATTTAAAAGGATGTCGGTTTTTTCGAACTGATTGAGATCACGGAAGATCATCATTTTCATCCGTACGTCAATATCTTGAGCTATGTGGTGTTCATGAATGTGTCACCTGACCATACAAAGGATACTAGTTAGCTGATTGATTGATTGATTGATTGATTGGAATTATGTATAGACAGACGGAGTGCAAGTGAGTGATTAATTCAGACTGCCGAATTGTTATGTTCGTGTATACAGAATATTCAATTCAATTCAGTTCATTTCAACTCACGATCCTTATTATCCCAGTTCGGGCAATGTGTTTCGGTGGAGTGAAAATAATGCAAAGACTTTTACACAGAGTTGAAGCGGAGACATGTATGCACCTCTCTCTCCCCCGCGTAAGTACACACACACACACACACACACACACACAGACACAGACACACACACACACACACACACACACACACACATACACACACACACACTCACACACACACACATACACACACACACACACACACACACACACACACACACACACACACACACACACACACACACACACCGCAGGGGAAATCTGAAGTAAGTCATCGTGTAAAAAGTTCACCTGAATATACCAGCTGGATTGACAGAAGGACAGAATTTACCCACCCACCCCCCCACCCCCACCCCCCACCCCCCAGCCGGACTGTTATTTCAGTCTTCACGATTCTGTGATGACTAGCAAGAAGACTGTGTGGCTTTGGTTCTCGCATGCGGGGGGTCGCAGTATCATACGAACGTGAGAATTTCAGAGGAATTCAGCAAAGCATCCATGAATAAGAACTGCTATAAGCTTCCCCTTCAACAGCTGCAATTCAAATCTTACACCACAGGAAGGCCAGGCCGCTATAGTTTCCGTGCCTATATATATAAATCTTGCCATCCGAGAGAGTCCCCGAGACAAGGGTTTGTTACCAACGCGAATGGGTTACGCATGGTTAAGAAAACAGAATCGGTGAACGAATGGGCTCACTTACATACTGTGGCGCCGACAACGCGGCGTAGCGAAGTAAAACACTGTGGTATGCCCCCCCCCCCCCCCCCTCCTACACACACACACACACACACACACACACACCCCTTTTTCAGCCAAGGGAAATTTTGCACCCGCCTCACACCTCCTTTCTTTGAGATGAAAATTTTGATGTCGATCTTATATTGCGTCTTCACTTTTGTATCGCTCAAAAGGTTGTCGTGATGTAAAGCGAAAGACCAAGGAAGACCTTCTCATGTTTCGTGCAGTGCGTGTCGATAGACCTACGTGTTGCTTGTCGTGCGTGTCCGTAGTCCTACGCCGCCGGTTGTCTTGCGTGTCAATAGTCCGAATTGTCGACGGTTCATAGTACTACGTGTCAATAGTCGTACACTTACTCAATGTCTCGTCAGTCCTACGTGTCGTTAGTCCTACGTGTCAATGTCCTATGCTTTTTAGTTTTTTGTTTGTTTGTTTTGTTTGTTTGTTGTTGTTGTTGTTGTTGTTGTTTTCCAGTAGGACTTTCGTCGCTTCTATGTAAAATTAGAAGGAAATCTCGAAAGTGTAGGACAATCGACACATAGGACTAATTACACGTAGGACCGGCAACGCTTTGAGTAAGTGTAGGGTGGGTGGGTGTTTGGGAGTTTAACATCCTTTTCCACCACATACGGGTGATATCAAAGACGGGACAAAAAAAAACAAAAAAAAAAAAACCAGGACAAACTATTTGGCCCCAGCCGGGATTCGAACTCACGCCCTGAGCATTGGAAGTCCAACGCTCTACCATTCGGCCACCCCGGCTTCCCGGGGCCGAGTAAGTGTAGGACTATAAAAAAAAAAAAAATCATACTATCGACACAAAATTGGTAAAAACCTTCGGACGATCGACACGTAGGACTATATCGACACTTAGGACTATTGACACGTATGATTATGGTCCGGTAGACCTATTGGGACGTAGGACTATAAAATGTCGGACTATGAACCGTAGGACTATTGACACGTAGAATTATGGACCGAAGGACTATCGACACGTAGGACTATCGACACGTAGGACTATAGAGACGCCACCGTTTGTGCATGACAGGCTGTTATTTTCTGCTGAAGCCATATTACGGAATACTGCTGGATGTTTTTGTTTTTGTTTTGTTTTTTGGTGACATTTTGTGTCCGTTCGCGGATCATTATTCCCAAGTGTGCATTCACAGCGGCGAACATAATATGACATTTTGCGCACCACACGAGAAACTTGATACAGCGATGCTAAGTACGTTTGATACACAGCTTCGATTCGGTCATGTGGATAATTATCTATTTTAACCTTTTCTTATTTTATCATGATGCGTGCCCTAACGTTGTCGGAGTGTTCTTTTCTAGATGTCAGCGTCATCATTGTCATCATTATACATCATCATCGTCGGTCGCTGCCGTCGTCCCTTCCCTTAATTAGCAACATTCGCTTCCTCCCGTCTGTCTGTCTGTCTGTCTGTCTGTCTCTCTCTCTCTCTCTCTCTCTCTCTCTCTCTCTCGTTGACAGTTGATTTAGTCCATAGAGTATAGCAACGGCAAGTTTTAAAATTGAATAAGCTTGTAACTTCTACCGTTGTAAAATAAAGCTTCTTCTTCTTCTTTTTTTTTCTTCTTCTTTTCTCTCTGTCTGTCTGTCTGTCTGTCACACACACACACACACACACACACACACACACACACACACACACACACACACACACACACACACACACACACACACACACGTGCACGCACGCATACACACACATCAGCGCATGATGGTCTCTTATCAAAACGGAAAAAAAGGAAGCCTTTCACCCTCCATTTTCGCGACACTGAGTAAAGGTAGATCTACACGAACTCAGCACTGGTTTATTTTCTCAACCAGGTGTGCGGATCATAAATAACCCTTTCCAGTTCAGCATTCAACCCGTTTGCGCAGCACGCAAGGCACGTCAGTTTAGAGCTGGATTATCCGGGCTGAGCTCTGACCTGTTACAGAAAAAAAAGGAGCCGAGAAATGTGCTGGCCATTGTTGTGCTGATACTGATAATGCAGTGACTGACCCCACTTCACACTACCCCCCAACTTCACACTACCCCCCAACTTCACACATACGGCACGGTATGAAGTATGAGCGGTTGTAGCCGCTAGCAGTCTGGCCCGTGCAAAGACTGAAACTCAAGCCAGAATGTTAAGCAACCCTGCTTTGAAATCCACAACATTAAAAAAAAAACAAAAAAAAAACTGATCAATCATTGTCGACCCCAGAAAACCAATTCATGTTTATGATAGACTTCTCCTCGGCGCACTTATCCATCTCTGCTGAAATGCTCACGGCGCCGCAGGGCTGGAGGACGAAGCAGTGAAAGCCTGCTGCCGCTAAGCGCTACTTTATGTGCAAATCTCCACCCTGCTATTCACTCTGGTGCGTGCGACAGTATTTCTGTTTACCACGATACCGGCCACAGCCTACTCTTCTTCGAAAGATGACCGTGGGATTTATAGCGTGCACACTTGATGTATGTGCGTGCGTGTGTACACGAAGGCGAGACAGACACCGTAAACGAGTCTGCACATGGAATTGACTCGATACAGTAAGGAAAAATCCCACCATATTCCTGCCCACCGCCGGGGACTCGAACCAGGCAGCTCAGGATCCGAAGTCGGATGCCTTAACCACTAGACCAAATCCCCTGTACTTCCTGTCAACATTTAGAGTCCGTTTGTCCCTAAAGGCTTGAAGTGCCCCGGTCGGGCACCCCTTCAAGCCTTTCACTACCACCACCAATAACAGTATGAAAAACAACAAAAACAAACAATGAAACATTAACAACAACAACAGACAAAATTAAACAGCAACAGCAACCACATCCACAAAACCACCACCATTACCACCGACATCCCCTCCCTTCCCCCCAATCCCCCCCCCACCCCTCTACCCCCTTCCCCCCCCCCCCCCCCCCCCTAAAAAGGAAAAAGAATAAAAAAAGAAAAAAGAAACCAACCAAACAACCAACCAACCAACCAAACACACAAAAAGCCCATAAAAAACAACAACAAAAAACCAAACCAAAACAACAAGAGAACAAACAACAACAACAACAAAAGCAAACAAGCGAGCAAACAAACAATAATATATTACTGCCAAACCCACAAACAACGAACCGTTGTGTGTTGACGTCTACTAGTGAACCAGTTTGACCCTGTAGCCTACGTATGCTTAGTATTTCCGGACAAACCCATGGCCGGTTTCCTGAATGATTCACAACTATATTGATGATCTCTTCCGTCCTTATGTCAGCACTCAGTATCCCCTGAAACACTGACATTCATAACGTTGTAACGTTCACTGTGCTACACCATTGTAGCCTTCAGGGTCAAGTCACACTTTTGGCCTTCTCTCACAAGATCGGCTACAGTGCGGAACAGTATGGTATGGTATGGTATGGTATGGTATGGTATGGTATGGTATGGTATGGTATGGTATGGTATTCCTTCGTGCACATTTTCGTCTCTTCTGAGACGTTCAAGGCGCCGGAGGGCTGGGGGACGAAGCAGCGAAAGCTTGCTGCTGCTTAGCGCTACTTCATGTAGTAGCGTTTCCGAGGGCGTTTCTTGGCTACTGTAACCAAAACATTCCTTCCGCTTCCACAGACGATGTTTTTGCTTTTTTAAATCTAGAAAGAAGTCACTCATACATGCAAACCTACAGCATTTTTAAGGTAAAATATTTATGAAAAGAAATATGGGGCATCCTGACAGCTACACAGTCCGAGTGATCTGACTCAGGAGGCCTGAGTGTAGTCTATAGGGTTTGTAGTCAGTATACGAACTGACAGCTACATTGCAAATGAAATCCATTTCACATAACTCATGGCCGACGAACCAGTTAAACACACACACACACACACACACACACACACACACACACACACACACACACACACACACACACACACACACAGAAGGACCATTCCTATTCCAAGTGACTTGTTTGTGTACGCAGCACAATGAAGCGGGCCGGTCGTACAAATATTTTGCTTGTCTGACCTTGCCTTTAGCCGCGGAAATGACGTGATCACTAGCTTTGCTTTTTCTCAGGCTTAGCACTCGCTACAGCGTGCGGCGTTGTTGTACGCTGTTACATTGACATAGTAAACTTACGGCTACCCAGTTTGTTTCAGACGGAGTCAGCAGATTAGCTGAATAACTGTTTAGTTACAGTAAGTTACGTGTGAACCAGATTGTCGAGAGCGGAAACCATCCACAATAACTTATTAAGTTTGTGTTACGAACATGTGTTTGGTCGATTCAGATCTACGGCGTCATTCGCACGTTGCATACATCAGAACTGAGAAAGCGTGTGCGCTGGCCTGAACCTATGTTGTACTCCCAAAAGCACGTGATTCTTTGAGATGGATGATAACTTTGACTGCAGGATTGTGTACTGCGGCTGACATGTTGCAACACTGACTGACGAGGTTTGTTATATCAGTTCCACAATGTTATCTACTGCTGTACAATTGCTCACTTGTATTCACTTGTATATGTTCAGTTCTTCATCCTCGGGATCCAAACGTGATATCATCATCATCATCATCATCAATAAATGTGCAGACTCTCCAGATAAAACTCAATGCTCAAACACACACGCACGGCACACGCCGCCACACACACACACACACACACACACACACACACACACACACACACACACACACACACACACACACACACACACACACACACACACACACACACACACGCACGCACGCACGCACGCACGCACGCACGCACGCACATGTACTTACGCACGCAGATGGCTTGGACACAAAAAAAAAAACTGTGTTGCCAGCATTTTCGAAGCAGGTGTTTATGAAAAGCGGGGGTGTGTTGCTGGAGGGGTGATCGCTATTTCTATTGTAGTAAGCGATCGTTTTGGTTTTAACACCTGAGACAGCTTGACAGTAAGGGAGCATGGCCGTGAATGTAGGAAATGTTACCAAAAAACCCAAACAAACCAAACAACAACAACAACAACAACAACCCAGCAACAACAGAAAAATCGGTCGCATGGATGTGCATTTCTGAAATGGAAAGCTCTATTACATCTCACACAAGCTTTCGCTGATACAAATACACACACTGGAAAAACTGATGGATCAGACGCCAAAGGTGAGTTTTAAACTGGGTCAGTGTGGGCAGATTACGTAGTTCATTTGGCAGACATGGGGGGCTAAAAGAATTGAAGGATCGCTCACCGGCAGTTTTCATAGTTTTTTTTTTTTTTTTTTTAATGAATGACAAGTGCAAATTAGTGGGTAAAACAATGATCGTAATATCCTCTTTAACACGAAAAACCGGAAAATTGTGACTGAGCGTGTAAGAGTATCAGCAGTTTTCCAACCAGCTGCAACAGATGTCAGTGTATAGCATTTAACTCAATTCATACCAAGCAAGGTTGGGGTTGTGCGCCCGTGGCCTCATCAAAAAACAGCAACAAGAACAACAACAAAATCATAATTACTTTAGATTTATATCAGTTTGGCTAAGTGGAGGTGTTGCACTTTGATTATACTCGTGTTTCCTGCAGTAAGAGCCGATAAGGAACCATTTTTTTTTTCGTATGCAGGGCCAACATCGATAAAGAGTCAAAAACGTGGGATACTCGTTCGACATGTGCTAAAGCTGTACGCATCATTGAAACAGACAAATTCCAGCGTATGTGCGTACATCCAAGCGCAAGGGCTCGGCTAAAGGAAAGGCGTCTTACGTGAAATCTATAGTAAGCTTGGAATGAGTGTCCACGGCAATCCTTCATATCCCATGTAAAAAAGTACCCCCCCCCCACCCCCTCCTCCTCCTCCTCCTCAATCAATCTTGTATTTCTGGAATAACTTTCTCCATTCCGCTGTTTTCAAGAAAAGCAAAACTGTGTGTCCACATACAAAAATTGCGTAACAGCAACTCAGTGACACTGTCCGGCTGAGAAGTGTGATCAATATTCATCAAGACTGACTGCGCAATCATGTTTAGTTTAGTTTATGAGAATGCACACACATGTTTAGCCAGTTCACGGCTGCCGGCCACGCAGTGATTCATGAGAAAGCACACACATGTTAAGCTGAGTGTTTGTTTTGTGATTTGCACAGCAGTGTGAGATGTGTCACTGGACCCCACCCCCCCCCCCTCTCTCTCTCTCTCTCTCTCTCTCTCAATGGCTTCCTTTTCCACTTGCTAAACACTCTGACTATCTTCTATACTAGGCGAATGAGGGATCATTTTACTGAGTGTCTCAATGAGTGGAGTAGCTGTACAGTAGGCGTTATTCACTCTGGTTTCTGAATGAGTGGTTTTCTGCCTGTACAGTATGCGGAAATGGAGGGGTTGTACACATAATGACAGTATACGTGTTGAACTCAATTCCTACCAAGTTTAGAGGGTTGTGTGTGTGCGCGCGCGCGCGCGCGCGCACACACACACACACACACACACACACACACACACACACACACACACACACACACACACACACACACACACACACACACACACACACACACACACACACACACACACACACACACAGGCCCTATATGGCACCCAATCACCCACACATACGATATACATGATGCATCACAACATGCAGTCAACTCCTCAAACATCCTCTCTCTATTACTAGTATTAGGAATAACTTTCCCCTAACATTCAAAACGTCACCCCGAATTCGGTAACGCTGTGTGACGCATCCCGGCTGAGTACGAGACATGCATTTCCTATGGATCGGAACGAACGAAGCGAAACCACTTACACTGAGCTTCCCTCCATTAACCCGCTCACAAACCTTTCAATGGGGGAAATATGTGACCCGTTCTCACAAAAGGTACCATAAGTCGCGGAAATGTTTTGAGATATGTACATGTATATCATTGCAGTCTACTGGTTATGCAGTTTAAGTCAATATAAGAATGAAAGCTGTACTACTAAAATTGACAGCAGTTGACGTTGGCTACTCTGTCACAAGGCGGCCATACTGATCCCCGGCACTCTTTTGGCCTGTAGCGGCGTTCGGCCTAGTGCGACTTACGGTCCCTTTCGCGAGAACGGGTCACATATTACGGAGGGCGACCCATTAAAAAATTGAATGTGTAAAAAAACAAAAAAACACCCCCGCAAAAAAAACAAAACAACAACAACAACAACAACAACAACAACAACAAACAGTGCATAGTTTTTACTCGTGTGCATCGAGCCAGAAGAAGAATCGCGTATAGTGCACTAAGCGAGCTCAGTTCACTGCTCCTTTTCAGTCTTGGAAGTGTATCATCTTGCACGGCTGATGTTATAGGCTTTAACAGCTTTTTGTTGAAAGCCAGTGAGCGACTGACATGGACAAAACTGACTGCGAAGTAAAGCCGATACAGACTAGTGAATGGGGGATATAAGAATGATGAGCTAGAGACAAAAATACTAACAGACGATGTTTACTCGTCTAAATCTGCAGTTATCTGGCGCATACATTGGGATTATATCATAGCAGATGACTTTTTTAAAATGCAAACTCCCTCCTTCCCCCTCCCTATCCCCACCCCTTCCGCGCCCTCAACTCTCCGCCAGCTCCAGTGGTATTCCTCCCAGGTCATGGGTAGAATCTACGGAGGGCTCGGAAGTTGAGGCAATATTTATGATGCATGGGGATGTGGTTTGAGACTGATAGTCAGGGCCGCATTCCGCGCTTCCTGCCACAAATATCCCGTCGTTAACCAGGCTCGGGAACTATGGCACCTGCGGAGCCGGCCGTGTAATCATCCACATCATGAGATGTGTCATAACAAGGGAAGCACCTCCCAAAGTCGCACCCTTGAAGTGAGTGAATCTCGGCTGTGTGGCAACAGCCTCCTCATTGGGCCCATGGCACACCCACTCTGGGTAGGAGCCGACCTAGGTAGGAAAAATCCCGCTTGCCTCGGATGGGATTCGAACCCGCGTCTTCCGGTCCATGGTCCGAAGTGCTAACCACTACACTACGAGGGCCAGTTGATGCGAACGTGTTCAGTTCCTTTTCGAAACGCAGCTTACGCCGATTAGACGGTTGGTTGAAGTTTAACGTCCTCTTCCCATCACGTAAGGGCGATATCAAACCTGTGGTAATGAGTAAAACTCATGTTTGTTGGTTTGTTTTTCCATTCGATTTTTATTTCTTTCAGTCGGAAATAAAACCCGCAATTCAAGCGCTGACAGCTGGCGCAACGATGTTCTTCACATTTACACAAAAAACGAACGGACGAACGAACGAACGAACGAACGACAGACAGACAGACAGACAGACAGAAAGAAAGAAAGAAAAGAAGGACGGAAGGAAGAGAGAGAGAAAAAAAACCAGGAAAGATCAAATGATTCACGAGGAAAAACAAACAACAATTGACCAAACAAAGAAGCAAGCAAACACAAACCATGTACAGACAAGAATGGCATTGTTGCGACATGATCAACACTAATGGGAAGAAATAATATACATCCTTTTCAGCCACGAATGTTGCGGTGTTTATCCTTGTGTACTGCGGAAATGAAAACTTCTTGTTTACTGTGTACGAACACAGTGCAAAATAGAAACACTCTCAAAGAATCCACCTACGGTAACTCGGGTTACTTTAATGGTAGCAAAATGTTTAGTTTATATTAGGTCACGTATGTCAGAAACAAACAGGTGTGTTTAGGCTTTGTTTCCGTCGAAAGACTTCAGTGAAAGACTATCCCTGGGCTTGTTCTGTTCTCACCTACGAAACTGTTTCTTTGGTGTCATGAGAAGGGGGGGGGGGGGAGGGGGGAGGGCGGGTAGGGAAGCGGAAGAGGGGGGGGGGGGGGGGGGGTAACTCGTGTACCAAGCCAATGATAACGACTTCGACCGATTAGCCACGTGACTGGGGTTGGGGGGGGGGGGGGGCTTCAGAAACGCCTTCACCAGTAGCGCAGTATAGTGCTTTGTTTCCGATGACACACCAGTGAAAGACTATCCCTGAGTTTGTTTTATTCTCACCCACGGAACAGTTTCTTTGGTCTCATGTGAAGGGTGGGGAGGGGGGGGGGGCGGGGGCTCAGAAACGCCTTCATGAATAGCGCAGTAGTGTCAAGTTACGCGCGCTCCACAAACGAGAACAATTCGATCGCCACAAGATCAAACAAGTTCTCCCAGCCGAGTGATGGTGTTGTTTACTAGAGATGGTTTGTGTCACAAATAGACCAGGCGACGCTAATTTTAACCCAGGCGAAATTACGCGCGACAAAACGGTTTAACTTGGCGTTAACATGTGGCAAGCCTTCTTTTTTTTTAACTCTCGCTATGCTAAGAGGTTTTTTTTTTCTTTCCAAGTAGCACTAACAGATGGTGGCTTCCCTTTGACAGGAAGAAACCTGTTTGCTAGCACTGTATTTAGTTCTGCTCTTGATGATGTCATGACTGAAAATACAAATAGAAAGTTGTCGATTCCATTGAAATAGGACCTCTGTAGTCAACCGGGAAGCCGGGGTGGTCGAATGGTAGAGCGTTGGACTTCTAATGCTCGGGTCGTGACTTCGATCCCGGCTGGGGCCAAATATTTGTGCTGGCTTTTTCATAGTTGCCTCGTCTTTGATATCACCCTATGTGGTGGAAAAGGACGTTAAACCCCCAAACACCCACCCACCCAGTCTGTAGTCAACCGTCGTGAACGTGAGGGTCCCAAAGTGGGGGGCCTGAGCATGAAGAGAGTTAACCACAGAAAGCGTGACACGCCTGCAGTGCTTCAGTGTTATACAGTTTCTTGACATGTTCTAGAGTTTCTTCTTATTGTTGTTCCACACCACCTGCAGCGACGGTATTCAAGCTGCCACGCACGTACAATAGAAGTGAAATCAATGGTTGCGAACTTATTGTAGACTACGGTAGGCAGATATGTTTAAAAGCAAGTTGTAGGGTTTTTTTGGTGTGTGTGTGTGTGTGTGTGTGTGTGTGTGTGTGTGTGTGTGTGTGTGTGTGTGTGTGTGTGTGTGTGTGTGTGTGTGTGTGATGGTTAGAATGAAGTAAGGTAAAGAGCTAATTCCATATGCTAAATCGCCGCGTAAAAAAGTACGTCTCCTCGCAACGTACAGGGTACGTTCTAGATACTACTGTGTTCGGGGAGATCTCCGCAAGCGTCTCCGTGTTTGGAATCTAGTACCTTGCTGTCAGGAACCAAATATCAGTGTTTTTCATTGGTGACAAACATTAAATGATAACACCGCCGTTAGTACAAATATTTTGTGTGAACATACTTTGGATCGTGTTTCCTGACATAATATTGAACTGTATTTCCCTAGACACAGCGTTATGAGGTCAATGAGCAACTTCTTCAACTGCTTCTTAAGCTGTCTCCTCTTTTCCAGTGGGGATCGGGTGTGGGGGGGGGGGGGGGAGTTTAACGTTCTTTTCCACCACGTACGGGTGAAATCAAAGACGGGGCCACGAGAAAAAGGCCAGCAAAAATATTTGGCCCCAGCTGGGATTCGAAGTCACACGCCGAGCATTGAAAGTCCAACGCTCTACCGTTCGGCCACCCCTCTTTTCCAAGTGAGAAGTCAAGGTCGTACATATCAAAGGTTGCATGGTCACTGGCAGTCTCACAAATAGCTAAGCAGGCTTGCTCATCA